>PNEQ01110105.1:0-36661 GCA_003012365.1 Medauroidea extradentata
TAAGCATCAATCCTAAACAAAAATCACGTCTCTATATAAAAAACTATGGGATCGATATATATCGAATGTGAGTCGAAAACTCATATTACCCCATTTTTAACCAGTTTAGGGCCGAATTCGGAAAATATATTTTAAATGGTACTTGGGATACTTACAAAAGCACCAATTTAAAGCAAAGAGTACTTCGATATCTCGAGTGGTTCGATAGATGTGGAAGGATAATCGAAAACACATTTCACGTATTTTCACCCCTTTAAATAAAGAATTTCAAAACGATTTTGAGTGCTGCCATAGACATTTGTAAAAGTAACCAATTAAAGTTAAAATCACGGCGATAGCCAATTGTGTTTCAAAGATAAAGACGATTCATTAAAAACACATTTTGCCCCTTTTTACTGTCTGGGGGTCGAATTTCAAAAAAACCTAAAACTACTTTTTGGGTGTTTACGTAAGCAATATTTTGAAGTGAATATCAACTCTCTATCCCGAAGGGTTCGATAGATATCAATAGTTGATTGGAAACACATTTAACGTCTTTTCAGCCCCTTAAAAGTTGAACTTCGAAAAATCCTTAAATTGGCTAATATGCATTTTTACGAGTGTCCTATTAAAGTAATAATCACGATGATAGGTCGTCGGGTTCGAGCTCTATCGGCGTTTCTTCGGAAACACATTTCACCCCTTTTCACCCCTTTAGAGGTCGAATTTCGAAAAATCCCTTCTTAGTGCTCGCCTACGACCTGAGGGGAACCCCCACAAAAAATTTTACGATTCTAGGTCCAGTGGTTTGGACTGCAGTTTGATATGTCAGTCAGTCAATCAGTCACCTTTCATTTATATATATATATAGATTATTTATTGGAACGCGACTAGAGTTTCATTTAGCATACTTAATACTACAAGCAAATAAAATCAGATGTTTTAAAAATTAAATACGGGATTTCTCTTAAAGGCGTGGGTTGAAGTTTGCTTAACATGTCATGTCTGATATTTTTTCTTATTTCAATAATCTTGGTACTCATACACCACTTAGTAAGTTGACTTGCCTTTAGTGTACTACGTTTAGCCTTTATTCATATTTTAAAAACGGCGGCCATGTTTATATATTTAGCATAATATGACTAAGGAAGATTTTTTTTCGAATTTCATCAAACTTGGTACACACAAATTTCATACGTAGCAGACTTGAAATCATTTGTATATTTTGGTCATTATTTGTTCATATTTTCATGTTGGTGACAATGTCTGTACTTTTAGCATAATATAACATATCTGAGAAGATATTTTTCCTATTTTAATCTAACTTGGTAGACATATAGGCCTTCTACTTAAGAGGATGAGGTAGATAATAAGTGCTGAATTCTTCAATTGAGATCTAAACTTTTTGAAAGTCAATATAGAATATCTACAAAACCGCAATCCTTGATAAATATAGTTGCCAACTTTATGAGCAAACATGTACCGAGAATAATGCATTTGTATATGCGTGATCTCTTGCGCCGCTATTAAATGTACGATATTTCGGCGTCAGAGACTTTTCTTTAGATATAAGTTAACCGTGAAAAATGTTTGCTCAAAAAGTTGTCATAAACTATTTATTGTCTAGGAATGCTGATTTTTTTTTTTAAACTAGATTTTAAGTGCTGACACAAATATCTTCAATCTTCTCCTATAACATACATTTCGATGCTTATACCGTACTAGCTGGTAGCGGCGACTTCTTTCGCGGAATTTTCAGTTTAATACGACAGTATTTTTTAAACAAAACACTTTTAAAAAGTGCGGAACGGTGCAAAATGAAGCTAATAGTCAATTTTGATAGTTTTAGAAACATTTTCAAAAATAAATTTGTTGGTCACCCGGTTTTGCCCCAGAATCATATTTACCACCACCACAAAAAAAACACAAGTGTTAAAAATAAATATTTTTCTTTGTAAACCTTTCTAATGCGACCTCTTAGACGCGAGTGTTGGTTTAATTAACCCCTTCTACCCTCGAGTAATGCAGTCACATTATTGCTGCGTGGTACTGGGGTCTGCCTTGTCGGTTCACACCGTGGAAAATTCTTCGAAGTGGTACGGAAGTCACTATAATTTCACATTCGCTTGCATGCTGTGTCTGACCAGTTCTTTATCTCTGAAAGTCATATTTTATATTTTAAGCCTGAAGTAGTCTACACAATTAAAACTCTAGTAGTAAGAAGTAGACTTCAGAATTGTCAGAAGAGGCACAGAGTTAAGCTTTCCCAATAGCGATGCCGCTGCCTTAAAATTACAGCCAATAGGAACAGACTTTAAATATTGCATGTTTTGTTGTGTCGATTATACCGAAGGAAGATTAAGAAATAATAGTTGCGAGACATTCAAACCACGCCCCGCTAGAATTTACAAATTAAAACTATTATTACATGGTACATTACATTTTTTTTATCCCTGAAAGCAAGATAGCGGCAGTTAGGTGAATTACTAATGGCATCATGGAAATAACGACTTATTCTGTGATTGGTTAAGATTACTACTTCCACTGCTAAATTCAAGCAGTAAGACAGCAACAGTTGAATTGTGTATGCTTCAGTATTAAAAAAAAGTGATGATATAAACTCTAAGATTCCTGCTTAAGCCGCAATATTTAAGTTTTTGACTGTGTAAGCCCCTTGAGGCTCTGGTAAAATTTTCCTTGTTAGTTTAATTTCTATCTTCGCGCCACTTGGCACTATGAATATTTTTACGTGATTAGTACACACATTACGACGTTTTCACTGATGCCGTAGGTTGATGATTGAAGTGATAATAAATAAGTAAATGTAATAATGAGTGTTAGTGACTGCTTGAAGGGCGTTGTAAAATATTAAATCTACGGTGAATGGCTTATAGGATCGTAGACTTCAAGGACATGCCAAATAAACCTGTCTCCAAATACAATAGAATACGATTGGTACAGTTGTTATAAAAAAAGGTTTGTTTGCCACTGAGGATACACGTGAACTATCTTGATAATACTGTTTAAAGTAAAATTATTGCTTAGGACCACTACATTGTTTCGATGGTTACATATCATATGTATGTTAAAAATACGCATCCTCGGGTAAACAAGGTAGAAGTGAGGGCATTTTAAGGCACGTATTAGTTTTTCCTCTCATCTTAGTTGTGTCAACGTTATCGTGTAACCATGTAAATTAAATGCATAGATTTCACTGCCCTTAATGACACCCTGACATTTTCGCTATTATTAATGCTGAGAAGGCTTTTAACGCTCACGTACCGTAAATCGTCTATTAATAGCGACTAAAATATTTCCCGAATATTCTTTATCAAAAGCTAGGTTTTATACATATTTAAACTGACAGAAAAGTTTATTTGAGTTGAACAAAATTTACTTGCGCAACCAAATAATTATATTTGTTTGTGTACAGCGAAATAAATATTATGTTGCTGAAACAAGACTATCTTGTTATTTTTTTATTTGGTTGTCCACGTATTTTATTGGGTGAGTTCAACTAAATATATGTTTAGCTGTGGATAGATTTTTGTGCGAAGCTATAATAAAATCACGTAATATCACCGAGAGTCGAACATGTCACCTCTCGCATTGAGGATTGCTGATAATCATTTACAGTAAAGACTGAACATTGCTGTTTGCCACATTGTATTGAATGTATGATTTGTAATATGCGTAACATATACGTAAATGAACATTAAGTATTTTTACGTATTTATGAATAGTTTTCAGTAGGAATTATTTTATCAGTATTATTTTTACCTGAATGAAGCATCACTAAATACACTTGCTCATATAGTTATAATGCTCATTATTCAAAAAGTGGCAATATAACTCTCCAGATCTAATTGCAAACTACGGTTTGTACAAACATAAAGGTATGGTTGGCCTAAAAGAAATTACATTATTGTGTCGTTCCGAACAAAGTATTTCATTCGCGTCAGCAAATATTTTGTCATATCTGTGTCCATTGATACTATTGAGACTTGCAACTCAGAATGCGCTCTTTCAGTAGCTGTGTTTACGAACACGATGTCGCTATGTGCCTCTTTCTACCTCACATATAGTCCCTCAGCCTTGAAAGTGTGAGTACAGAACGTGATGATCCTAGATTTGTTACATGTCGGTTAGGAAGTCGATTTGAGCAACAGACAGTGGTGTTGCAGTTGAAAACCATATTGGCAGATGATTTGTGTTCAGCGCGACGTCTCTGCACTTCAGCTTTGGTTGACAAGACCCATCTGTATCCATCGAACACTATCCACAGCTTGCGCAATTTAAGAGTACTTTCATACAATGTAGGCCTACTGCTTGTATGATTCAAGTATTGCTCCAAAGGTCGCTGGTCTTGGCCAAACCATAGCTTGAAAAATATGGATGCCGTTTATGACAAGTACGCTAGAAGTAGAAGATAGCAGCAGTTTAAATGTAGAAGAATATTACACATCCAAAATTGATAATTTTGTTGTCTTCCTCAATAATACATCATCAAAGAGTGCAGGTGATTTTGGTATTGCATAATACCTCACGAGTTGTTGTAAATTATAAATGCAATTCTCGTGATAAGTGTGGACTGGAATTAAGAGCTGATATGGGAAAAATTTATATTTCCTTGAAATCTTGAAATCGGATAAACTGCTGCCTATGATTGTCTTCAATGCATCACTGCCTGTTTGAAATCCTTTATGACAATTTGTTTTTGATTATCAAAAATCCCCGAGGAGAGAGATCATGACTACTAAATTCTACCCAGCTGTTAGCCAGGCTAGAAATTGTGCTAGGTGTTTCGGTTATACAGTCCTACGCGAGTCTCTTGAGTTCAACATGTTGCTCAGATAATGTTCTGCCTACACCAGCTAGGCTTTCGATGGCACCACAAAGCTTCAGACATCCAGGAAAAGAGAGCGCAAACATGCTATACTCTGTCAACTCCCAAGATTGAAGAAGGAATAAAAACTGCTAACGAAATAAATCAAAGCAACTCAATCATATTGAGTCCTCACATTGTGATCGTGTTGTAACACAGTTTCCTTTGTATTTTCCAATATTTCAAATGAAAATTTTGGCTGTCCATAATTTTTGTTGTCATTCACTTGAATGAATTAGCTGCAATCTTTGAACAGATAGAGTATAGAGCTGACAGGCTAACCGCGACCATGTGTTAGCACACCATGAACTTTCAAGAGGAGCATAAGGGACTGTTTGATAGCCACATGTACGAAATGCAGGACTAGAAATCACTTGTATGCCATTGGTAAAGTGTCCGTCACCCACATAAATTGAAAACGCTTTCTGGACCAATGTTGGACAGCTAGAGCGCTTGTCTCCTGCCAAAAATGGTGCCAGCATTTGTGTACGTCGGACTTAGTACTTATTACGTTGTTAAACACACTGAATATTATATTTTTACCAATTTTCCACTTAATAATTTTTTTTCTTAATGTTCAAATGTAAACTGCAAGGTAATTAGGAGTTATGCACTTGCTGCAACTAAAATGCCCCATGAAAGCGGCATTTTTTTCATAAAACGTTCAGTTTGTAGTTCAGCACACGAAATATAATAATAGGTCTACCAACTTTTGAACTGTCAATAATATTTATTTGGTTTGTTAAATATATATTTTTTCCCCTAATTTACGGTTGTGCATGTGCTAAACAAATAAAAACGTGAAGTCGACATTTTTTCCTCAGGACTTTTAGTATGGTGTTAAGTACGCTAAACAAAATATATTTACCCATTTTCTGATTTATATTTTTTGGGGGGGTTTGTAATTTTTACCTAAAATAACAGGGCTATACGTAAATGTTCTTATCTCTACTTATAAACTGAAGTGCAGATGTGTGTGGAAGAGACAGAGAGAGAAGGATAGTTGCAGCCATAATGTTCCGCACGTGTGCGACTGTCCTGCATCAGAGGGAGTGTGTGTGTGAGAGTAGCTGGCACATGTGAGTGGAACACATGGTTTGCCCGCACCCAGCCAGTACAAGGACGGGGTAAGCTAATCCCCTGGATGCCTGCCTGGCTTAGCGCTCCAATAAGCAGTGAGCTTCGCCTCGAAATGAACCGTGGCCGGCTGGTTATTAAGGACGCGACCGACGCCGTGTGCGGAGATGGTGTTAACAGCGAGGGAGGAAGTAGCAAGTGGGTAATCCGTGTGACTGGTGCGTGGCGTCCGGAATGAAACTCCGTCAACTCCTGTGACAGAAAAGTTTTTTCTTCTTTATACATCTGCAACATTCAGCTCTAGGTTCGTTAACGACTTGCCGTGTTCCATGTTTACAAACTACACATGAGTTTACATCTCGTTTCGTCCATTTTGTAAATATAATAAACTCATATAGTTAAAAAAAACACTCGTTTGTAGAAATACGAACGTAAAATTTGAGAATACTGTTTTAAAATGTCAAGCTTTTGCTCAACAGCGATAGGATGTCCTACAGTTCAGTATAACTAAATTGAATAAGCTAAAGCTGTGTGCACACGGTACAATTTTTCTTACAAGTTCGTGTACTGGATTCTTTACAAGTTTAGTTTACAATCCGATGTACTAGGTACGATACATGTTTTCGCTGCACACGATACTGGCTACCTAAATAGCTGTGTTCACAGCAAATTCAAAATAAACTTCATTAAGAAATTTTTTATTGTGGTAGTTAATACTTTTCACCACATACAAACAAGTCCCTTCTCTATAAGTAGAGACCGGAAGAATTCGCGAGTTCACTGATCTGTAGGCTAGGTTCCAAGAATATATGTGCACTGAATGTGATAGCAGCTGTTTATTAGCTGCTAGCTGATACAGTCAAATGGGCCTGTGTTCAGTTACAGTTTTATTATTGGCTCAGTTACTTCCAGGAAGTGTCAAGTAATTCTACGGCCAATTGTGATCGTGATACAGACCTATAGTTGCTGGAACTCTAGCTTGCGCCTAAAAGAAAACGCGAATTTTTCAGGTCTCTATCTATAAGCATTTATTAACACTCGTAACAGCTCTTTCGTCCAATTCTTTCCCTCCATGTTTATGTTTATCAATACTCGCGCGCGCCAAAAGTTCTAGTGTTGTTAATTTGATGAATTGTGATTGGCCGCTGCTTAAAAGTTGCAGTGCAGCTCGCAATAAAAATCGGACGCCGGCAGTTAGGCAAATCCAGTACCTGAGCTCGCAGGGCTGCTAGTAGCAGGCTAGAGAAGCTAGTAGCCGAGCAAGTACGACTCCTAGTATACAGTATTGTAAGGAATATTGTGCCGTGTGCGGCGGGCTTTAGAATACGAGTAAAGTCATTAACCAAAAAATTATCTTTATTAAAAAAATCGTTAGGTGCTTGATATACGTAATCTTGCATTTTTCATCATTAGCTCTAGTAAAGGTAAATTCGTTATGAAAAGTACGTTCAGAGATGATAATTTAATTGGAAGATTCCATTACATTCACACGTACAGGCGAAGCTAACAAACGCGTATTAAATAAAACTTACTGAGTGTGTCCATAAATAAAAGCTAATGATTGACTGACTGATAATATTGAAACATTTCATTAGTTTTCTATCACTGGTATACAGCTGCCAACCAGCTAATAACTACTTGTTCTTGAAAAAAAAATACAAAGAAATGAAAGTAAGTAATGGGTGGAGCTAACAAAAATTCGCGACTTCAATGACCTGCATGCTGGAATCCAATGTCCTATGCATACTCAAGCCCCGTATATTCGTTCATTGTCTGCTGTCTGAATGAGTAGTAGGTAATGGACAAATGGTAGGGCTTCGGTATACACAGGATAATAGATTCTAGCATGTCGGCCATTGAACTCGCGAAATATTCCTAGCTCTAGCAATGGGGAAACATTTAAGGTAGTAACTGAGCTGTCTAGGCAGTTGGTTAGTCACTGCATGTTTGAGCATCATAGAACGATACTATCTTTAAAATATCTGGTTGACTTGAATCCATTGTAGTTTTTTTTTGTACTGTAGTGGCGTGTGGTGCCAGTGTTGCAAGGTAAGCTGTGCTTGTTGTCAACTGTACTTGTTTACCTCCTCGTGTACATGTCAGCCTCTCAGACGTTGTCGTGCAGCTGATGTCTCACCACGTGTACAAAGGCCGTCTTACAGCTGACTTTTGAGTGGTCTGTTAGACCCAGTTTCACGGTTGTTACTGGTTCCTGCCGAGACTGTACAGTACCGGGCAAACACCATCTTACTTTGCAACTGCTTACCACACGCCACTGCCTTGGAGGGCCACGTCAAGAAAATCGTGTACAACAACGTGACGAAAGTAAAACAAACAATCCACGTGCAATATATTTCGCCACACTCCCGGTTAATTACGGAGGGTTCAATAATCGAATCTTGGTCTCTGCCGGCTCTGCAGTGGTACGGGTGGTCACCTCTCCGAAAAGTTCCTGTAAAGCAATTTAATTGTGAGCCGATTCGTATTTGTTTACTTTATTTGAATTATCTTTATGACTAAACAATACGGCTATCATTACTGTATATCACATTGTGTTTTAAATAATACGTGTAGAATTTGTAATACATGATGTTATTGTTGACGCCATTCATTTGCAATAGCCGATTGTGGCGGCTTCTACTTGCTGATAGGCCGGTCAGGTGATGTGAGGTGTACAATATTTTTATTTTTCGTACATAAAGTTTTGACAAAACCGCGGCCATTGCTGACGCGTGAAAAGTAGGCAACTAAAGGCGACTGCGGAAGGACACGGCCATTGCGTTCTTTACTAAGTAGGATAGCCGGAGAGGGAACTTGAACCCGCGTCCTTCTTAATGAGAATCAAACGTGTTACCATTGTGTTACACCTCTCAGTGGAGTGTAGGTACATGTCAGTTGACAGATATGCTAGTAACTGTTCGGGTCTTCAGAGCGTGTAAGTATGAATGCTGTAGATGTGGAGCAGCAGCGGGAACGAAGCACAAGGTACACGGGTGTTTCCCTAGATGGGAACTTGGTCCAGACATAATCCTCACATGCTCACATCTGAGGGATGGCCACCTTCGCAATCGAGTCTGATGCGTTAAAGGGGATGGAGAGCCAAAGCAGAGAATTATCACAATTTTTGACATAAATTTTTCCCTTCGCTTATTATCGAAAATGAAGGTTCAACAATCCGTAGATTACACTTTTGTATACTTTCTTACTTTACTATATAGTCACAGACGTTCTTATTTTTGGAGCAACGATGGCAGATATAAAAAAATTTCTCTTTTTCCTATATGCCATCACTGCTCCAAAAATAAGACAGCCTTTGACTATGTAGTAATGTAATAAGTTGTACAAAAGTATAATTTCCGGATTGTCAAACCTTGATTTTCGATAGTAAGCGAGAGAAAAACTTTACGTCGAAAATTGTGATAATTCTCTGCTTTGGCTCTCCATCTCCTTTAAGAGTGCACGGTATGTAGTTCGGCGCTAAGAGCATCAGTTTAGAATTGTAGGTTTCTCGATGTCAATTTGCAAAAATAAAAAAAAAATAATAAAAGCAATCCTAAACATTAGTTTTTTGCCAACTTTCGGAGCAAACATTTTTTTGATTAATGTAAATCTGAAGAAACATCTCTGACGCCGAAATCTCGCACATTTAATTGCGGTGCAAGAGATCATGCATCGTTCTGGATAATTGTTTTCTAATTAAGTTGGCAAATATAATTATCAAGGATTGCTGTTTTGCAGTTTTTAATTTCGTATCTGAAAAGTGTAGATCTCAATTGAAGAAATAAGAGCTTGTATAAAGCCCTCTTAAGGCGGGGGGGGGGGGGCGATCAGTGTGGTATTTGCGTCACCTCGCACTGAGAACAAAATGTTGTTGTTGCAAACAAAATTTGTTTGAATCGACCAAATAATTTATTTGTATATGGGCAATTAAATATTTGTTTTCTCGTACCAAATTATTTTGATCTCTCGATTTGTTTGAGGCAAATAGCTGAAATTGTTAGCAGTACCAAATATTAAGCTGGTCATAAAATATTTCGTTGGACATATCAAATGCACATGCAATATTTTAAGAACTAAAAAAATTATATTTTACAAACTTAAAAAAAATTAAATTTTATGACCTGAGAAAAAGTATGGTTGGACTAAGATTTGATCCATCATCCCTTCCCTTATCTCTTTCTATTCATGACCTAACCAACTGTGCTACGAGTCCTTCTGTGCCAGTAATCATTGTTATTTGTATATGAATAGTTAGGCCTAATATTAAATTACGATTGTGCTGCTTTATTTTCAAACATGTTTGTCTTCCGTCTGCGAAAAGGTAAACGACGTCAAGTAATTTTACCAAATTATTGCCGTGCACCGCAGCACAAAGAACGTGACGTGCAGCTGCGGTATTTTTCAAGTTTATAGCATTTTATTTTGTGATCGATCGAATTAATCACTTTGAAATTGTTATAGCTAAAATTAAGATACTTTAATTATGCTGATTAACAGTTTAGACATCCTACTTGTCGCACAAGCTTATATTTTGAAAGTTGAGGTATACAGGGTTCGCTATATTTTCGCTCACGCATGCCAATCTGCCGTCATCCGCAAGTCAACCAAATGAATTTAGTTTCGCCAACAAAATCATTTAGTCCATCGAAAAAAATTGTTGGTTCAAAGCAAATCACTTATAACTAGCAAAATTATTTTGTTGACTAGTTGTACAAGTTGTCTGTTTACACAAAATATCTATTCGACGGCCTATAGTAACCAAATATACGTTTGGCACAAACAAAGCGCGTTTACATGAATAATTTGGTCGAGGGAAATATTTAAATTGGTTTGGAGGACTCCAAGTTTGGTCTTATCAACAAAATATTGTTTAGCTGAAGCAAACATTACCCAAACAAATATATTTAGTATAACGAAACAATTCTTTCCCTCAGTGCAGGCATTTCAGCGACAGTTCCCACATGCGAAAATGCGGGATCGACCTCGCCTGGAACCGAACCCGGATCGCCTTGGTGGAAAGCGAGTAGTTTGACCACCGCCGCCCCTAAGCAGGGCTATGTAGAGTGCACACTTAATCCTGGCCCGCCTATAACTTATCCGTCCGCAACACATGTTGGATGTACAGTATTCACGCGCCATAAAAAGGAGTTTTACTTCGACCTTATAGGATAATAATTTAATCCACTAAAAATTTTGGTATTTATCTCATTTAGTGAAGAAAGTTTCAAAGGTTAACTACATGCACCATATGAATTTTTCGTAAATACTTTGTCTATTTACTAAAACACCTTAACATTTATATTCTTAACGATCAAAGTAACCCAAAAAATGACAAAGTAACCCAGCTTTACTAAAATTTCCTAAAATTTTTGTCTGTTTAATTCCTTACTGTAATTACAAATCTGCATATAAATCTATACTTTGAGTGCTTTTTTTTTTTTACAAAACTAAGGTGTTTGTCACTATTTTTCCTTTTAAAATTCTTACCTCCGTTGTACATCTACGGACGTATGTCAATTTTTTCGATTTTATTTCCTTGAAAAAAAAAAAAAAAAAAAAAAAAAAGATAAAACCAATTTTATAAAGAAAACAAATTTTTTTACAAATATATTGTACGTTGTGAAAAATAAGAAACTCAATTTTAAAAATTATTCGTTTGATGAAGTGTTCAAGTAGTTCAGAACGCTATGAATAAAATAACTGCGTGGAGGTGCTCTCGGGAGCGACAGACTGTTTACTTATTTAATAAATTCTGTCTCTAACTAAACTGTTATATTATTTAAATGTATTATATAATTTATAATCAGTTATGCTTGCATTAAAGCTGTTTGTAAAACGATAGCATCGTTAATTTATTCTAAGTTAAGTTATTTACATCGCACACAGAGGTTTTGAGACCAAAAATATTTATAATATTATAAGAGAAATTATTTTTAGGAAATGTGTATTACTATTTGTTTATTCAAATGGTAACTACAATGCTCGCTCATCTAAAAAAATTTGTATGATTATTGACTTACGGAATACTCATTATCTAAATTAAATTCTATATGCATTTAAAATTATTCTATGGTAACCCGGTAGCTTTTGAATAAAACGTTATATCAGTAGGATTTTAGGTTATCTGATTTATATTCAATTTTACAGGTGGGTGGGTGAGGAAATCAGTTAAATAAATTATTTAACTTAGTTACAAATTTCTTAATTTGTGGGGATAGTGGCTTGACTGTGAGAGGTGAGGAGCTCAAGGCGCCTCCACCAAATTTTATAAAACACTTATTTAAACAGTTTTACACCATATTTAAAGCTGTTGGGTGTCTGTAGTCAGATAAGGTACTTGTACTGAAACCAGTTAGAGGATAATTCTTCGGGTGAGGGTAACTTATTTAGTGAAATATGTTAATCTAATCATGGTGGCTTTACTCTACATAGTTTAGATTACAGATTACTACAAAATTATGCTACATAATTTAAATAGGAGGGGAGCGGCTGTTCAGTTAGTTAAATTTATATTATACTCTATGATGGGTGACCCTTTGGACACCTTAGACCTCACCGTTAGCACGATGCCGGAGGCTGATGAAGAGTATGTTCGGCTATCGACGGACGGCGGCACGTCGTGGGTCTCGACCCAGGACCATTCTGGTGAGGTGGTGACGGCTGGAAGGCTTGAAGGAGACAGACCACGATTCCCCCGATACATTGTGTTATATTCCTACACTTCAGTGCAGGCGAGGAGAATCGCTGAGGCCCTTGTCTTGTGTAACTACTGAACTGATTGCACTGCCGTCGTCGTTAGGCTGTCATCCAGGCGAGGTTCTTGGTAATCATAACAGGCTATTATTATCAATTCACTAATGAAATGTTTTTTTCCTAATCTGCTACTTTTCGCAGACACAGATTTCTCACTTTCACTATAAATCCTGCAATTACAAAACAATTCTCATTTCATATTTTAAAGCCGTTAGAGTTTCCTTAAAAACTTGCGCTTGTATTTTTCTTTGCGATATAGGAATTAACAACGAATATTTATGTGGGTGTATATGTGTGTCTATAATCTATATATATATATATTTATTTATATATTCATATGTATGGTAAGGCAAGAATATAGCGACACTTTGAAACCAGCAGCATAATATAGTTCCCTCAATAAGACTAGCCGGGAAGAAAAGCTCTGGGGCTCTGCTCAGAAACTTGTTCCTTAATTATTCGCATATAGTTTTATCCGTAATCTTTGTTTTTTTACAGTTATCTTGTCTCGTTGCTTCCATTTTATTATCCACCCATCTTGATTTTATTTGTTATATAGTTGCCTTGCAGGTGCCGCAATTCACGAGGCTACCGATTTGTTCACATTCAGACTTAGGTTCGGAGCCTTTCCACAAGAAGAGCTCATAGCTGTAGCCATCGTCTCAGTTCCGGAGTCGAGTGCTATATTGCGATGGCGTTGTACATACTGTCGATACAGCCCATCTCTGCTTTCAAACTTCACTTCTAGAAGCGCTCCCCTAAAAGGGCGACTTTTTCCGGTACTATACCATAGGTATGAAACTGATATTAACTACAACGAAAACAATGCCCCATAAAATTGATTCATGCCTTGCATCTTCCTATTTACCACCCTGATGTAGTTTACGAACATAGGAATCACAAAGAAAATATTGTTTTAGAATATGTTTATGAGAGACATTTGTAATTACTACACATTCAAATTTTGCGTTATCATTTGGTAGCAGACTAAACTTAACTTTCCTATACATAACAGATCATAATCTGCGATTTGATTGGCCACGAACTTTTATGTGTTGTCATTTACGTGTGTTAGGTCTTTACAGAGATTGGCCTCTCTACCGTGTAAGCATTCTCCGCGGCAAGTCACGACAATACCGGCCAGCGGGAGACGTCGAACAAGCCTATAGTCACTTGGATTCTAGTCAGCTGTCAGAAAATAACGCGAATATTGCATATCTCTAGTAAGTACTCAAGCACTATTGTAGCTGACGTGATGAGTGAATCGTAAAACGGACGCTCTCAGAATCACTACTTTGAAGCATGTCTTCGAAAACAGTGTTTTTGGACTTGACATTATGAAGTTCAGGAGAATTGTGTAGGGTTTACAATTCAGTGGACATTTATTTGCTGTGGAACGTGCGAATGTTATTTAGGGCGTGTAGGGGTAGTTGTGTCACCACGCTCGTGTGTAAGGGGTGGGGGAGGCTCCTACAGGTGTCAGCGAGGTGTGACCTTGACCCCTGCAGGCAGTGCTGTGTGTGCGCCCTCGAGTGAGTATGGCCACCGGGAGTCCCGCAGACACAATTTCCTGATCCTGGCCCGCCCCGTATCTATGGTAACGCTTCAGCCCTCCCTCGCACACGCTATATTTAGCCCGCAACCCCTGCTGCTTGCGTTACACCCCCGGCTGGGGGATCTGCCCCGTGGGCAGACATTACCCTCTACTCTTCCGTGTCTTCCGCTCTCGTTTATTACACCACATGTCTGTACGCTGCGAGCACACCATTTTCTTTTACAATTTAGAACATCAATCAGACATACAACAATTGTTAGTTTTGTGAATAACATGTTGAAATGTTTTCATCATTGTGACTGTATAGCAAAGTATTTTAATTGTATTTATTGTTGTTACAATTATAGCCTTTATAAAACTACAGTCATTTATGTAAGACTGTTTCAAAGCTGCTAACCATTAAGGGGCAAAACAACTGTCCATAGTACTTAACAGACAAAATTTAATTGTGAAGTGAAATTTGTTCGAACACTTACTTCCCTTCCTTTGTACTGCAATAAATTGTTTCGGAACCACCCACCCACCCACCCACCCACCCACACACACACACACACACACACACACACACACACACACATATATATATATATATATATATATATATATATATATATATATATATATATATTCTTACACACATACATACACACACTGTGGTAAACATGTACCGAACATGGCACGAAAATATGATAATTCGTAATAGTAAAAACAGTTTACTTTGTTATTTTGTAACTATAATTATTCTTCAGCTAATTCACAGATGAAAATAGTCTTATATGGCATGCAAATGTGTACACTCGCAAAGGTCCAATATGTTTGGAAAGATGATACTTTGAAACCAGTTCCTCAAAAAAATTAATCCTGAGTCATCATTTTCTTTTCAAGAATGGCAACCATTTATTGCTGCACAGTAGGGCCGCGTCTAGGGGAGGGGAAAGGGTGGAAAAATTGCATTTACACCTGGCTTATTCTAGGGATACTCACTTCTTGGGATGAAAACATAAATTAATTATAATTTATAACAAATGGCTGCTGTGAACTCAAGTGCAAAGTGTATGTAAAGACAAAGTAATTAATATTCAGAATTGCCGAAGTCAGAGTTATGACAATGCAAGCAACATATCAGGTAAGTACGAGGATCTATATGCTCACGTAAACTATGCATAAAAATGGGAAATTTTTGTTGCCTCGGGCATTACAATTTCGTAAAGTTTCCGTATTGCACAACACTTGAAAATATTTTTTGCCTAGGTAACAAAGTAATTGATTTTATGAACATTTTTGATTGATAAATTAAATACGTTTCATAATACTAATTTTAATTACAGTGTAGTATTGTTTATTCTACTTCATAATCGTACTACAAGTTCTACGCAATCTTTTTTTCTTTGCACTAGTTTCGGGTCGGCTTAATGTAAATTGTAGGGATACACAGAGAAAAAAATATTTGGTATATTCACACATACACACACTTATATACACATATACATACATATATGTCCTTAATAAGCAGTTCAGAACAGTAATAGTAAGATAAGTATTGTATCTGTAGTGCAGTGCTATGTTGCAACATTGTGCATGTAAAATGTTGTACAATATTTGGCCACAAACATTTTCGTCTTGAATTCAGCCGTGCTTATTATGCGTCTGTTTCCTGGACGTTCATTATACAGGCTGTTTCTTAACTAAAGGTGAAGAAGGAATGAGGTGATTCTTATTAAAAATAAAGTAGGAAATATATAGGACACGTATTGCCTAGGTTTAATATATATTTGAAGAGTAATGAGCCTTTAAAATAGAGCATTAAAACGTTATACTTTAAATATCGGAAACCTAATTATGTAAAACGACAATACTTTAAACATTAATAAATATTATTAGGGTCTTCATACCCACATCAAATGCTGGTTCGTACTTTCAATTGTTACTAAAAATAACAGGGGTGGTCACCATATAGTTGGATTTAAGTATTGTACCGTCGTGAAACTGGAACATTTGAAGATGTTTTATTGAGTGATGTGAGCTTTGTAATAAAAGTGGTCATCTTATTGAAACTGTTTAGAAGACATAGTAATTGTTAAAAATGCACGCGAAGCTTTGGCTGCAGCGATAGAGTGCCAGTAGAGGATGGGCAATTCTGCGTATATGTGTCTTGATGTGCTCACTCCACAGATTATGACGGACACTTTTTGTAAATAATATTATCCACGCTTTAATAAGTTCACGATACCGTCTCAACAGGTACAAATCTCGTGAGGCGATTCTCTATCCTAAATGTGGTACAAAACAATAAGTACATTCGAACAATGTACAGTAACACGTAAGGAAGATATCCACCCATACAAATGAACGTTTTAAAATATTTTAACTGAAATTAATGAAACCCACTGGACATTAAAGAAAGATTATGTAATTTATGTTGTTACTTTGCGTTGATCTTAAGCTGTTGTACAGCTATTGTGGAATACATGCATTCCCCACATCGAGAACAAAAAAAGGTTGGTATGTTCATATCAAACTGTGTAACACTTGAGTATATTTATTGCTTTTAAAAGATGTAATACACATACAGAATACACGTCAAGTTCATGGAAAATTGAATTGCGAATTGTTTGAGAGGAATGTCATGTAATGGTGCACTGTGTTGCCTGCCAGGTATGCAACCCGCGTTGCAAGGCTGGTCATACAACCACGGTTTAGTTGCTGCATGTGAGTGCGGGCTACGCGTTAGGATAGTGCTGACGGTTGTAACCCAAAAGGAAAAACCGTAGTTCGTAATTGCACGAGAACGTTCCTTGAAATCAATCCTGGTGTATTTTACGGTAACTGGTCAAAGTGGCGACCACCTACTTCGCTATACAACTGACAGCAACGAACAATCGATTGTCTGACACAATCAAAGAAGTGTGGGGTGTTGCTAGTGGTAGTACATGTATCATTAATCCGGATGCGAAGACCAGCTGCTGTTTTGATCGGGGTCTCGTATAACATTCTCTTGAGACCACAGAGAAAGAAATCAAGTAGCATCAGGAGCGTGGTGGACACTTTACTATCAATCAATCATCAAATGTTGCGGTAAGGTGATGACAGTCTTCCAAATTGAAGTGTGCAGTGTTTCCATGGAGCTTGTACCACATATGCAGTGAAGTGTTATTTTTAATAAAACTAATAAATAAATAAAGGTCTCAACTCTCAATGTTCTGAATTTGTGGCGAACTTCCAGGAGTCGTGTCGGCTTCTATTCAAGATGGCACGGCTTACTTCGCTCTTTGATGCAACAATTCTGGTTAAAAATTTAAAATAGTGGTCTTCCGAATATCCCGCCCGACGTTCTCTGCATCGCTGGACGGAGTGCTTAATTAAAAGATGCAATCCAAAATCACAAATACGCTCGTTTAGTCGGCTAGTCTCGCGAACCTACGTCCACCTCGCTCGGAGGTTCAGGACCAAGCTTCTTAATTTAAAAAAAAAAATCACGTATATTCCCGGTTCACGAAACACTCAGAAGACACCACGACAGCCTCTCTCGGAGGTTCAGGCCGGAGTCTTCAATTAATAATCGCAATGAATCTATATTTGAAGGACACACCTAGAAAACAATGTCCACCTCCCTCAAGCGGTCAGGCCGAAGTCTCTAAAATACACTCTTTTGGCGGGCAACATCGCGATGCCGCTTCAAAATCAGACAACCAATACCCGAGCTTCTTCCTAACTATATCCACGCCTCCTTGCAATGAGTCCTTAGCTATCCCGACTACTTTGCCGTTGATTTATACTTAGTTTTTTTTTTTCAAAGTTAAAATATCACAAAATTTTCTATTAATATTATATTCTTGTTAATAATCAAACATGCACGTATATAAAACCTGAAGCATTAATTACAAATAACTCTTTGCCGTCCTTATAAGTCAATTCCTGATTGTCTGCCCCCTACCCTTCTCTTTCTTGGTTGGGTGTATGCTAGCACCATTTCAAGTGTCTTCCCCGTCATATCCTTCCTTGACGAAGCAAAAAAACAATTACATTTTTTAAGTGTGCCTAATCGCGTTTTTTAACGTTGGCGACACTGCTTCCAAACACAAAAGATAGGGTTGGCTATATTGTCTAGATTCCCTGTGGTGCGACATGTTTCTTGTTCTGCCGATGGGAAAGAACGGGTTGTAGACCACCGGCTACGCATATTCCTTGGAACCTCGTTCCACAGGCCTCCCGGGGGCGATTAAATATCTCCGTCTATGGGTGCAACACAAAATTTGCACCTGCGTTGCGTCTGGTTGCGCTGTGTTGGAATTATATACTCACGTAATGCCATAGAAGAAGCGTTTAACTTGCTCTGCACTTGCCTTGTGCTGCGTCGGTGCAAATTGCAAGTGGCGATATTTAATCGGCCCCCAGAACCTCCCTTAGCCTTTACAAAAATTATTTACAATATAAATTCTTATATTACCCTGAACATGTATTTACCAATCATTCATATCGGCTACTCAAATTGCCGATTATACCCTCATGAGCGTAACCGCCTCTGTCAGCATGACAAGACGTGTGTGCCGTCACTTCTGCCGCCGTATGCTTCACGTCGCACTCACTTTTGCTTGTCGCACTGCTTACCTGGCGACACACCTGGTAAGCTCTCTTTTGGAACAAGCATCGACCAGCCATTATGTGTTTTAAAAGCGAGTAAGGTTGTGGCATATGTTCTTTAGAAGCCCCGAAAAGAGTACATCGAACCTCGAATCCCTTGTCACGACGTACAAGACGCTTCGTGCACGGCATGGTTCGACCTTCCTCTGAGTGGCTCTATTGCAAAAGCTTTCTCGTAACCTAAGCGTCGCAGAACATTCTACATAAATACAAACCTCCGACCTGTGTTCCTGTACAATAGATCTGTATTCTGGCAGCACAGCTATTTATATCGCCTTATTCCCACGACACAAATGTTCAAAATCCTTACCTACAGACAGAAAACGTATGTACTACTTAACTCGTATTCTAATACACAAGAAAAGATTAAGTTTCCAAACTCTTTGTTACTTAATTTCTACATCTACACTGTAAAAATTACTTCCTAAAATTTTTAGGAAGTAATTAATCTAAATTCAGTATGAGACAGTTACCATACTTCCTACTTGTAAATAGGCCAACGTCTACAGTTGTTACAATACAAGTCTGGTAACTTCAGTATACATTTGACTGGTTTATAAAATGTTCAGGGTGCTACCATGGATGTCTGGAAAACAATTATACCATAGGCCTACCTATTTTCTTACTGCTACTATACGCACGTGTGGCAATTTTACAATCTATTTTTTATAGTGATGCTTCTCTGATATATTGCCATAATTGTTCATAGAAACAATATTCTTCCTACATACATGCTACAAATTAACTTAAAAAATATCATCTTTCCTCTCGCGTATTTCTCTCGCTCCAAGAAATCTTACCAATGCAAAACAGATAGATCCTAAAACATTACATGAATTACCCACATAATTTACAGACATTTTACTTGCTCAAATTCCTATGTATCGATTGCAGAAAACTTGTCTTCTCTTTTGCTTTTTACATATATGAATTATTATTATTATTGGCATACGGTGTTATTTTTACGATGTATATCCCCAATAGTCTACTCTTGTTCTTTAGTGAACGTCCTACGAACACGAATTTCTCTCTCTCTCTCTCTCTCCATTATTTCTCTCCATCGTAGACCCTTCTCTTGTTTGAATGCTTGTCTTTGACGGAGAAACTAACAACGTGTTTTTTTTTTTTTTTTTTTTTTTTTCGCCACTTGCCTTGTAAACGCCGACGCGACATTACCGATATCCCACGCATCTGTATTTGATTGTTTCGTATGTTCGCGAACATCGACGACTCCCCTACTTCTTCGCGCAACCGGAGACATGTCACAGATCGTAACCCCGGTAACATGTCGTAAGAATCTCAGTTTCCTTTCCATTTAGAATTGTAGCCAACTCCATCAATGTGGAAATCATTTGTTTTTTGTATTGTTGAGAATGCCATCACATGTTAACAGAAGCCTCGTCGGTCAACAAAATGCTGCGAGGGAAGCCAGGTTCGTCTGAGCATTGTTGCAGATACCAGCGAGCAAAGTCGACTCGTGGCTGAAAATCAGCTGGTTGTAAAGCGGTAAAACGGATGTGGCTGTTGTTAATGCAGGCTCCTCTAACCACTTAGGTGGCTTGCAATCATTGTGCGAGTGATTCCACGTGTGCTACTTGGTGGCGAATCGGCGTCGCGTTCCAATAAATTCTCCTCAAACCTGGCTGTTCTAACGTTGCGTCTCACTTCGTTGTTCGCTGTAGCTGTTCTAGTCTCTAGCGTAACCGTCTGTCCACAGAAGAGTGCATCCGATTACATGTACACTTTCTGTTTGGAACTGAGGAACGTTTGTGGGAAACGATATAAGAACCAAATGGTAAGTTTTTTCAGGGAATGAAAAATAAACCTGTCACAAATTATTTTCAAATTCAAATGTGCTACATTTGTATACAGGAGTGTATGTGTAAAAGGAACTGTTACAGAAGGTATTTAGTAATGTTACTTCAGCTAACACTTGTATCATTCTCTGTGGCAACAGTTATGGATCTATACCAAGTGTATTCTACGGACGTTTGTTTGAACTGAACAGTGTATTATTGGCACATTCCTACGGTATTAGCAGCAGGACATATAATTTTTTTCTATGGAAAAACTTAAAAATGTTATTTTCTGGCACTACCGTTTCCCACAAACACTCCTCAATTGTCTGTGCACACAGACGCTGAGCTTATCTTGCGTTACCTCTAGCAGCATTATAAAGTGCATATCTGCCATTTCAGCGTACGTGCACTGTCTCTCCATGTTACGCACCAACAGAACAAGGCCACCCTGGCACACACGCTAGCGATGGTAAACTAACGATGCGCGCTTAAGGGCGTGATAAACCTCAGTTTTCAACGAATTTATTTATTTTTATATTGGTACCAGATATTTTCTTCTTATTTTAGACATAAATTGTGATAAAATATTCCTCTTAGGAAATTTTTGTATCTCTCATAGCTTTTTGCGTAATGAGTCGTAAACGTCAACATTTGGACTTTATAGTTTTAAGTAACAACTGACATTCCAAACTGAAATAATTCACACTATATAACAACGTTGTACGCTATGATCTGACACACATAAATTTCTTTTTTTTTTTGTATTTTAAAAAAAAATCTGATTTTTTTAATTTTAATTTCCAAACTCAGCATTTTTTATTAAATACAAAAGTATTTTATATTTGTTTTTATGTATGTCAAATCATAGCCTACAACATTGTTATACACTGCGAATTTTGTCGGTTTGGTATGTGAGTTGGTTTTAGTGGCGTACTTAAAACCGTATGGTGCAAATTTTGACGTTTACGACTCATTACGCACATGAGAGATACAAAGGTTTCCTAAGAGGAAAATTTTATCACAATTTATGTCTAAAATAAGAAAAAAATATCTAGTACAAATATAAAAATAAATAAAGACGTTGAAAACTGAGGTGACCGAGCCCTTAACTATCTCGTGTGACAAGCCTTGCAACGCTTGTTGCGTAGCTGGCAGGCAACAAAGTGCAGCCTCACATGAGATTCCTCTCAAACAGTTCGCAATAAAGTATTCCATGAAGATTACGTGTATTCTGTACGTGTATTAAATCTTTGAAAAGCAATTAAAATACCCAAGTGGTTCACACACACATTTGTAGGAACATAGCATCATTTTTTTTGTTCCCCATGTAGGGAATGTTTGTATTCCACAATAGTTGTGCAACAGATAAAGATCGACGTAAAGTAACACATAAATCACAATATCTTTCTTTAATGTTCAGTAGGTTTTATTAAATTTAGTTAAAGTCTTTTAAAATGTCCATTTGTAAGGGTGGATATATATCTTGTATGTTACTCTATATTCTTTGTATGTAATGTTTTCTACCCCACTTTAGATAGAGAATAATCTCACGGCGTTTGTACCTGTTGAGATGGTGTAGTTAACTTACTGAAGTATGGCTAATGTTGTTTTCAGTGATTGTGCACCATAATCTGTACAGTGAGCACACCAACACACATGTACACAATATTACCTACGATCTCCTGTCGCTCTATCCCTGCAGTCAAAGCTTCGCGTGCACTGCTAACAATTATATTTCCTATACAGTTGTTACAAAGCTCACATTACTCAGTAAAACGTCTTCATATGTTCCAATGTTACGACTGTACAATAGATCAATCCAATTAGAGGGTGGCCATCACTGTTAGTAACAGTTCAAGGCATCAACCAGAATTTGATGTGTGTTTGAAGACTCTATTAACGTTAATCAATGTTTAGAGTAGTGTCGTTTTTACATAATTCGGTTTCCAATAATTTAATAACGTACGGGTTTTAAAATTAATATTCAAACACTCATTACCACCTTAATATTAAACATACGTACTAAATGTCCTATATGTTTTATACATTAATTTTCAAAAGGAATCACCTCACTACGTTTCTACCTCTCTCTTTCTCTCCCTCTCTCTTTATATATATATATATATATATATATATATATATATACATATATATATACATATATATATATATATATAAAGAAATTAATGGCTTAACACCTGGAGATGATTCATCATGAGAATGTGTGCTTTCAATACAAGTGAATAGTAAGGGAGGCACGAGTGAATGAAAACTGAAATTAAAAACAGTATTTTGATCAAATACAAAAATGGTTAGGATTTAAATTATGATTCTGTTGCTGATTTTAAGAGTTACTAAGAACGTTAATATGTAAACTAATTCGACCTTTAAACCACCCCTTTTGTGAAAATATTGGGTTTGGCCACCTCCATATCGCATAAAATTACTTTGCCGTCAGTTACTGTGAAAATTTCATGAAGTAGTACATTGTAAGTAACTGAAGTAACAAGAAATGTATTCTTGATGTAAGCACCTAGAAAGTGACGTTTACTAGAGAATTGCACACAGCTGTTCCTATGACAATAACGCAACGCCTTGTACGTAGGCAAATAGTAATACTTCCGCAATGGGTTGCATTTTCCTTAGGCTTGGAACACACTATCCGCTTTCACGGGTCCCGTTTACCGGGTCCTTCTCAGCGGGAAGCTCATGTACCGTTACTTTAAATGGGGGAGACCACACTACCCTTCTAAACAGGTCTTGACGGGAAGCGACAGGGTGGTGCTGTCGGTTGTCCCAGCAGGCCCGGTGAGTCTGTTAGGGGTAAGATGGGCCCCGACTCAAACCAAGAGGAGGCTGAGCTGAGGATCTCAGTCGGGGGACAGGTAAGTGGGCGAGATCCGGGGATGGGTGGCCCTTGGCTCTCTCGCTAGCTTCTGTCTTCCTTTGGTAGGTGTCATGGAGGCGCAGTTCTGCGTTCCGCGAAAGGGTTCGCGCGGTTCCAACAGACTATTAGCTAAAGTGCACTGCGTGGCAGAGCGTGATCTCTCCCCTCGCCCATGGGGGCCGGGCGCCGGGATGGCCTTGGCTAAGAGGCACCGTTAACAAAGAAAGCCACGCGAAAGCGTGAGTAAACATTGTACGTCGGTTGTCCCGTCGCCCGGATGACCCGGGACGACGGGATGGTAGACAACAACACACGCATTCCAGAGGGCGCGTCTACACTGTCCAGTCGCTCGGGTCCCGGTTGTGTTGTCGTCCGTTGCTAGAGGAAGTCATGTTTGACACTGATCGTTTATACAGTTCATCGAAGATCACCCCGGTGTCTGGGGCATGGCATCAAAAAATTACGTGGACCGAAATGAGCGAGGAAAAAGTTGGGAAGAGATTGGAAAGGCATGTGTGCAACATGGAACGAATTGGGATCACAAGAAAAGCAACAGTAAGGTACGTGTGTGTCTATGTATATAAATTTATTCATAATTTTTTTTTACCTCCACCGGGGTGTACAACAGTTTCGCCTTGCAATCAGGAGGATGCAGGTACGAATCATGATTTGCCAATCCTGATTTTGGTTTTCTTTAATTTTTTGAGAACACCCTACATACTAATCTCGGAAATTATTTACCTCGATGTAATCAAGGCGCAAAGCAGTCTAAGTATGTAAATGTTTTTTTGTAATTTTGTAATATTTTTTGACCTTCGTTAAATTTCGGAATACCTGTACAATTATTCCATATAATATAAAAATATCTCATTTAATTAATTATTTCGTTAATATTTTGTCAAGTGTTGATGTTCATTGATTTCGTATAACACTGGAATTCGCCATTCACTAACATCAATACTATAAGAGCATTATTCGTGTGACTGGTGGAATAAAGTTGAGTAAGTTTCGTTTCAGTTCGTTTCATACGCATATTTATTTACAAATATATTATCAACAATAACTTCAGTTTACATGTTCTGTTACCTGTGTTGTTTGTTTACTATGTATGATAATACGTGAAATTATTTATTTCTGGTCAATTACTAAAATAATACAACTGTTCAAAAAGGTAAACTTAAAAATACTTATTTTAACGTTACAAGAACACTTTGTACCAAAAACATCGTAATTCAATATTTGAACAAAACACAGTACAACCTTTTTACATTAAACCAGATCACATAAAAATAAAAATTAGGTTTCATAGTTTTGTATAAGCGCTGTTGAAGTCACAAGTTTGGTATTTTACCGACTTACTGATAACGAACAATTTACCAAAAATTTAACTAGGGTACATGAAAAACAGTAATTTAGGCTATATAATGGAACTTTTTGCAAACATTATTTTTTTTAGTACAGGCAAAGTTAACAAGGGAAATCATTCTTTAATATTGGCTCATTTTTATTTTGTCAAAAAAATGTATGCAATTACGAAAGTATCATTCAGTTGCCTAATACAATTTTGCATTCATATTGTTTGGATAGTTTTTTATTTGGGTACCTAGGTCGCTAAAACAATGAAACCGCTATATTTACAGGTGATTATGCGAAAATTATGAAAGTGTGTAAAAGTTGGATACAACTTTTAAGATAACGTCGTTGAAATTCCACAGCCCCATCGCCAATAAAATAGTCGGCAAAGAAGTCTCTAACTAACGTGTCCTGGCGGGCAGGAAAGTGTGGTCGCGGGAAGGTCATCCCGGCAAACGGCACGCGTTTATGCGGGTCCCGGTAAAGCGGATAGTGTGTCCTCAGCCTTAGAGAACGACGCACGTAGTTCTTTTGTGGAAGATGTATATTTTGCCTACATATTAGGCGTTGTGTTGTTATATCATGTTGTACGCATTATTCTGGTAAACATTATGTTCTAGGAAATTGTACAGGATGACCTGTTTTGTTTCTAACGATGTACATTTCTAATAGATAACATGAAATGTTCACAGTACCTCACAGCAAAGTAATTTTAAGCAATATGGGAGAAGCTTCGCTTATTATTTTCGTGAATGGGGATGGTTTAAGGTTGGTTTGTATGCGTGTATGAGATCTCAGTAACACTTAACATAACCCATAGAATCAAATTTAGCTTCTAAACTTTTCTGATATTCAAACAAATTATTGTTGTAGAAATCGATTTTTAAAGGCTCATACCTCCCTTGATATTCACAAGTCATGAAATGGCCCATTTAATGTCTGATTATTTTTTTATGAGAAATCACCTCTTGGAGTTTGTTCTACAGGACTAATATATGCCTTATTAATGAGATTTCTAATTCTGCCAGGCAACCACATATTTGTTTGAATCAACAGTTAAACGCCGTATACAAACATTTATATGGTTGACAGTACCAGACATTTTCCTCTGTGTAGGGGCGACGATAGAACACTAATAAAAATCAAATGGAGTTCTCATATTTCCGAACGAATAAAAATCATTAGAGCTGTCATTATATCACGTTCACTGCGGTATCAGATGTAACCGATATGAACTCACATATCTGTACGTCTGCTTCCTCCCCCTCCCCCTTAGTCAACACTCCCCTCGTCACTAACCAGAAAACGAATACGAATCACCATTTCAGCATCTCGCTTCCCCTCGTGGACGCGGGGAGTAAAATGGAAGGGGGGGTGCAATTAATTAACTTTGCGCGCGTCGAGGGAGGACACGGGAATTAATTACGTGTTGAGCAAACCTTCCTCGTCGCAAAGTGGAAGGGGTGGCTCACACCAAACAGAGACCTGGTCAGTGTTGCGAGCGTGCCTTTGATCAGAACCCCGCCGGGCCCGTCAAAGGGGTGGTTCCACGCAGGAAGGGTGGTAGAGGGGCCAAAACTGCCCCCATACTCGCCCCTACCCATCCAAACCCAGCCTACGCCTCATAATTACATTTTAATACGCCGCATGCAAGCGGGAGGGCTGTCAACACGATTTCGTCTATTTCCGAGACCCATTTACTTATCGCTGGAGGTTGTGACGCCTGGATTATCACAAGTCGTGATAGTAAATAATTTATATACGTTATTTATACTAGAATTCATAATTAGTGTTTTCGGGTGGTATATCATTTTAACTTTATGTTTTGTGTAAAAAAAAAAATTGATATCCATGGAAGTAACAGGCTGTTTTGTTTTAGAAAAAAAGGGAAAATTGAATGTAACTTTTAGATAAGATTATTTGTCAAGTGAATTCCGACAATGCAACAAAATGATTGAATTTTATTTGAAACAAAAAAAAACTTTCCTGTATCTGTTTTAATTAAAGACGGAAAATAGAGATTGATATGTAACCGATAAGATGATATAAAGTAACTAGACTATGTCGCTGCTCTTTTGTTACATAGACCAAATTGAGGCTGACATATTGCAGCCGAAGATAGGGAATTATGTACTTTAGCTGGGGAGGGGGGTGGTAACGGTTTTTTCAACAAAAAATACGTTGGTGTACGGCATCGCATGATATGGACTTCAATGTGGCACCGTTCAATTTGTTAACACATGGAAAACCGTAAGCGTTGGTCTTGCAGCCCTTCGTTATATTTCGATAAGAAGCTTCACAAAAATTAAATCAATGTTTGCTGTTGCTTATTAAAGAATTTCAATGAGTACAGTGCAAGGGTGGAACAGAAAATTTATCTCTCTTTGGTAACTTTTTCTAAGTTGTTTAACTTTCATATAGCCATAGAACAAATATAGCATATAGCAATCTGACAAAAATGTAAAATTTTTGTGAAATAAAGCCTAATTAGGGTCAATTTCTTATACACAAAGGGTCTTGAGGATCTATTCATTTTGGGAGTATTTATTTCCAGAATGGCTGTAGATGTCTCAGGCAAATTTTCGTAGAGTTTACTTCGAGGTACCTGAGAAGAGAGGCAGTTATACGCCTGTTTACAAGGAACGTAAGCCAAGCTATACGAGTGATTATCCAGTATATATTGAATTTAGTACTTACATGTAGTAGAAGATTGCATACTTAGTTTGTCTTGACTACCGGGCTGTAGTCGCGTCTTGTTGGTATCTCGTACCGATGATTCGTCGTACCTTAACTCTAAACAGCTTCCTCCTGACTCTGGCTTTCACAGTTTGCTATCTGCTCGGGCCATTCTGAAGAATTCTGCTGCAAGGTACGACGAAACGTAGGTACAAGATACCAACAAGACATGAAGAAAAGACAAGCTATAAAATGTTATTAGCTTAATCACTCTGTAGAATTTGTAAATACGCTTATATGCCTAATATTCGCAGTTTATATGCTTTTAAACAAGAAATCCAAGATTTATTGATTCGGTAATTCAATACTTCATTGAATAATACCATTATTTCCTTATGGTGTCTGCTAGGGAAAATTATCTTACGATTTAGAAATCCTCAGCAGTCTTATCTGGAGACTTTAAATTCAGTTAAATAGAGCTAGTGTTATTGGACTACTGAATATATGATATCAGCAGATGTAAAGCTCGTTGAACTTATTATTTGTCTCTATAAAAGGGAATAGTTGAAATGTGTTGAAAACAGTTATAACATCCTCAGTAACAAGCTTCGCAAGGCGTCACAAGGTGCTTCAATTTCGCGGATTCATCTAGCAGCAGCTCAGATTTCTTAGTCCTACACGTATACTGGCCACAGTCGATTACCTATTCGCTTTTAACTGTACAGGTGGGGAAGACGCAATATTCCTACTAATTATTTCCTTATGCAAGGTACCTGTACCGAATATGGCCCACTAGTTGCCATTATGTGGTAATGCCGAGATCAATGTGGGATCCATACAAACTAGTCTCCAGTAAAAACGTACACCATCCATCCATGTGTTATATTAGTAATATTATTAATGACTTATGCACACATGATTGTTGAACCTTAAGCACGCCATATTCGGTCAGGTACTTTAAGGCCACGATCATTCATTTATTTCAAACAATTGCAAATAACTCAAATATTTTTTAACAAAATGTTCTGAAAAAATTTTAAACGGTGAACAGTCATACGATACGCAATTTTGCCAGAGCGGTTTTTAAAATACTAAACCGTTCGCTAGCAAAAAATTATTTCAACTTATTTTGACAACAAAATATGTGATATTAAAGGGACAAAAATCTAAAAATCTGTTTGGTGTATTGCAACAAAAAAAAATATAGAAACGATGATACATAAGTGTTAAAACTGTAAGAATGAATTTTTGATGTATGTATTAATTTGTGTTAAAATAATAATACTTTCGAATCGACTGCAAAACTAAAGAGCGAGGCCTTAATACTGGCTTTCAGTAGTCGAAGACGTGTCATGGCAACTGTCAGATAGTTGTAGACGAGGCAGTGAAGTATCATAGCCATCTGTAGTTTATGATAGGTGTGGCTTTACATCTCGTCGACTGCGAGGTCATTTTAAGAGCCACGATTTAATGACGAAAAGATTTTTTTTAACGTTTGGTTTCAATGTGTCATGTGCACACCTGCAGCTCTGCTACATCGTCTGTGGTTGGATGATTTTACTCTCACTTGCCTTGACAAATTATAGACGTACAGACTCACAATAATCTTATTCTGATTGGTGCAGTCAAATGAGAAACGTGTCTGAACAAAGACACGCTGCCAGTAACCTTGAAACAGAACTGCAGATGTGCATGTGAGTCACTGAAACAAAGTGGGGCAAAAATCTTTTCGCGACAAAATCGTGGGCCTAGTCATTATAGAATGTGACACACAACTGTGTACACTATGTACAATGACTGGAGCTGGGAGAGGAGTCACTATGGCCTTTGCTAAGAAACCACGCCAGCGTTTGCCTAGAGCGATTTCGGGAAACCATGGTTAAACGAAATCAGGTTGGCCGGAACCGGGGATCGAACCCGGGTCCTCTCGAATACGAGTCCAACGCATCTTCGTTTTTCCACCTCGCTCGGTGCTTGTGGTTCAATGTCGCGGTCTTCTGTACTGCAACCCCGTCAAGAAGTGTCATTTCAATAACGTTTGTAGTTCTCCCGTGGTAGTGAAGTTTCCTGATTTGTTTGTCTGTCCTACACACCGGCGAATCAGGGAATACTATCGACTTTGGAGAGTTTAAAGCGCTATTAAAAACAACCCTTCTTGGCAGGGTTGCCACATTGAAGAAGAAGATGTGATGAGATTTTGGTCAGCGCTTAAGGGCTTGTTCCTTAGTTTTTTCAGACTGGTGACTATAACTCAAATATTTTTTAACCAAAAGCTTTGAAAAAAATTGAGTGATTGTGCAGTCACACGATGCTCAATACTGTGGATGCATTTTTAAAAAAATAATGTACTATTCGTCAGCAAAAAAATACTTTTCTTCATTTTTGCTTATTTTCAAGACAAAAATGGTGGTACTTTAGGTGATGAAATATAAAAAACTGTTCAGTACATTCCTACGAAAAAATTCAGCTACAAATTATAACATGTAAGTGTCAAAACTGTGGAGGAAAATTTTGATATGAGGATTAGGTAGCCATAAAAAAAATGTTTTCGAAATCACTACAAAACTCGGTAACAAGGCCTTAAGGGCGCGATTCACCTCAGTTTTCGACGTTTTATTTATTTTTTAAATTGTTATAATTGTACCAGCAATTTTTTTCTTATTTTAGACATAAATTGTGGTTAAATCTTCCTCTTACGAAATTTTTGTATCTCTTATAGATTTTGCGTAATGAGTCGTAAACGTCTAAATTTGCACTTTACGGTTTTATGTACGTCACTAAAACTAACTGACATACCAAACAGAAAAAATTCACAACAAATAACAATGTTGTAGGCTATGATTTGACACATACAAAAACCAAACAAAATTTTTTTTGTATTTAAAAAAAATTGTTAGAATTTTTAAATTTTCGTTTCAAAATTCAGGATTTTTTATGTAATACAAAAATATTTTATTTTTTAATTTTATGTATGTGAAATCACAGCCTACAACATTGTTTTACACTGTGATTTTTTTTTGGTTTAGTGTATCAGTTGTTTTTAGTGGCGTACACAAAACCGTAATATGCTAATTTTGACGTTTACGACTCATTACGGAAAAACTATGAGATGTATACAAATTTTCTAAAATGAAGCTTTAATCACAGTTTATGGCTAAAATATAAAAAATGGTACTAATACAAAAATTTAAAAAAAGACATAAACTGAGGTGGACCGCGCCCTTAAGAGGAGTCCTTCGCGGTGTCAAATTTCCACCTTTGACGCGTGGTAACAGCGTAGCGATAAGAGCCAGTGTCCCACGCTTGACGAGAAGCATATCGCCTCTATTCGCAGCGCGCCAAACTGGCGTGCAAGGTTTCCGTTGTAGTCGTTTTACTATGGGACTTTAAGCGGTGGTCCCAATATTTTATTTTTGAATAGTTTTAAGTAAAGACCAACGCATGCTTCTCGTTTTGCACTTTACGAATTCAGGTAATATTTTCGGAGTTACAACAGTCTTAAAAACCCGTTTTTAGCCATTTTGAGAGGCCCGAATATCATGTTTATAACAAGCGTGCTGAATTTTTGAAAAAATAGAAGCATGGTTTCAAGTGTGTGTTCTTTTCGTAGGCAAACATAATATGAATAACTTAAGCGGTTTCTCGTAAAAATGTATGCGCGTGACACGCTGCAACGCCGTCCATGCGCCAGTCGAGGACTCCTCTTAACAGCGAGGCCTTCAACGCGGGTGAGGAGTGATGTATGGAGCAGCGCCGGAATGAAGGGGCGGGGGAAACAATAAATCCACAAGAGAACCCACCGACCAGCTGCATCGTCTCGCACGATTCCCCATGTGAAAATCCGGGGACCGACCCCGCCGTGAATCGAACCCGGATCGCCTTGGTAGGAGGGGAGTAGTCTGACCCCTCGGCCATTTTTTTTTTATTTTTAATTTTTTAAATTTTACTTTTTTGTAATTTATATATATATATATATATTTTTTTAAATAAATATGCTTGGTGCAGTGGCGATGCGGAAGCTTCCGCATAATCACTGCACCAACCATTCCCCCATTTAATGTGACTTAATGTGAGTGACCCCAGTACTTTTCGTGAGACAATTTTCATAGTGACAATTTTTGAGACCCAAACGGACAACCACAAATTTACACCCAGCCAGACCTGGGAATCGACCCCAGGACCCCCGCATCAAAGCCGGCCGCTCAACCAACTGAGCCACAGGGGGTCGGCCTTTGGTACCTCTGCTAATACCGTGTTTTCGTCAGCGCGAAACGCTATGACATTGCTGAAAACATGCGTCTTCTCAGCCACTTGCATACATCTATGGGTCTAGAGGAATAAACAGTCAATGTTTTTTTCGTAACACACAATTGATAGTTACTACTGCAAATGCGTATTATATTTTAGTTCCTACTCAGAATGTTTCGCGGACAGACATTTTACTACCATGCACCTGGGTTACTTGGTGACAGTTGAGGATGACTTTGTGTCGCTTAAAGTATTTATTTTGTGGTAGTACCGTGTACACATTATCCAGCTGTCCCATCCCCGAACAGTGTTATTCGCGACCCTGTCGATACTTACTGACAGATTAGTTGTTCCCAGGCCGTTATTTGGCTTTGTGTAGACTTTACGATAAATTGCTTGCGTGGGGCGGGGAGAAGGTAGAATAATATGGCAGACAATTACTTATAAGAAAGTTCGAGAACGAGACGGTGTTAAGTGACTGATTTAATTTCTAAACAGAGACTTTTGAGTAATCGATATTAATTAACCATGTGTATACCTAATGAATAATGGGTGTTTAGTGTTAAAATTAATTTATAGGATTGTAAAATGAAGTAAATACGTGTTACATGTTACATTATATTTTGTAAACACATTTACGAATAATTTTAAAAATATTTTAACAGTTAGTTTATGTAAATTATATCCGCTACTTTGAACAAACTCGCTGCACTCAGGACAAAATATTGCAACAACTACATGTAATGAATCGCGTATTTCAAAGAATTCCATTTAAATGTGGGAAACAAATTGAATACACGTATAAATCTCAAAGATAATACCCTTATTTTTTTTACCCATATTTCCAGTTTCATTTCGGCTTCTGGGTTTAGAGCATGTTTTATTTTCCGTTTCCTCAAACATTTCGGCAGTTCCTTTCTCTTCTATCATCCGCGTTGCACTAAAGTGCAGTTAGACCTCGGCACAGCATTGATTAATATCACTGACAAGAACTGCCGAAACTTCGAGGGAACCTGATATCAGATGTGGCCTCGATACCAGGAGCCGAAATGAACGTGACTTTGTCCATGTCCCCAAGTTTTAAATGTCTTAAAACTGCTTGATTTCGACGTATGGTGTATCCGGTATACAGCGTTAATGTACAGTTTTTGCTTCATATAATCGCAGGGAGCTATAGAAGGGAAATAATACAGAACTAGTGAGGCGCGGATCCAGCACTGAATCCTGGAAAAAGGGGGGGGGGGCGATGCCTTAAAAAGTAGCAATACCCATCACTGACCAAGGAGCGAGTGGTTCGGGGGATGGGACCTCCCCCGGAAAAATTTCGATTTTAAGATGAAAAATGCTGCTATTTAATAAGTTTTCGAACAAAATATTGTGTTTGTATCTGTGAGAAAAACTGACATTTTTTTAAATATTGGTTTCCGGGGAGAGGGCGCCCGCCCCCAACGTCCCTCTCGCAAATCCGCGCCTGGAACTAGTAAAACCACACGTTTGCCCTGTCGCGCTGTCATTAGCCTTCGTGTGACCTACTGTTATATTCTTTTATCCGTCTTTTGTGTAAATCGTTGCCTTCCAGGTACCGAATGTTATTCACATTTGTCACAGTCATCGATTGATCATCTTGCCATATTTGGTACCATTATTTACCGCCAAGAGTTTACAGTTACTCTATCCGTCATCTTAGATTACAGTTTTGTCTATAGGAGTGAGTATTTCCGCTCACGTCCTTCGTCTACGGACCTTGCTGCTGGGAGCGTTATCCCATAAGTACTACGTTCCGTTGTATGCACGTAAGAACCTCACCCGTATCGCCGTTCAAAACAAGAAAAAAACTATTTTTCATGAAGGTCTTCCAAATGGTGGTTCTTGCATCTTCGTGCAAACCCCTCAGACTGCTCGGCTTATGTAAAGCGTAGCTGGCTGCAGAAGTATTAGAGGTATATAATAAATATAGAGATGTTTATCTTCCTGTAATTTAATGTCGTACTCCATGCGGTCATCTTTTTCGTATATTAACCATTTCAGTACACTCACTTTTTCTGGATTTGGAATAATATACCACGTATGCACTACTTAAAACACAGATTTGCTCCAGACATTTCTTTGTACGTGTAGTGTATAACATATTAAGGACGGCCGCGGTCGTGCAGTGGACAGGCAACTCGCCTCCCAACAATGTGATCCGGATTCTTTCCCCTGTAAGGCCTCGCGGTTTCTCGCACGTGGGAATCGTGCCGACTATGCCGTTGGTTGGCGGGTTATTTTCGAGGATATACTGCCTCCCCCACCTCACTCCTGCAGAGTCATATCTTAGGTCATTCACAGGAGGGAATCGTGCTGGAAACTGCAGTTGGTCGACGGTTTTTCTCGAGGATCTCCCGCCCCACCCATTGTACGGCCCCGTATAATGTTATTCTCCAGGTCACACAGGTGCAGTTCGTGATGTGATGCCCTGTAACTCAAGTATCCTACTCAGACGATATTTGTTGATATTATTTAAACACTTACACCTAAGTTGAATCTAATTGAATGTTAACTTACTACAATATGAGCCCCTATTACTTCGGTGTAGACGAGTGCATATCGTATAGCTGACGTGATGTGGAACAAGTATCATAGATGGTGGTAGGGGTTCATCCTGTCTAGGCTGTCTGCAGGCATTAATAACCACTCGGGTCATCGCCACTGCACAATGACACGCTGCTTCTGTTACATCCTCTCCTCATACGCCCTTTTGACAACCTCTCCCACTTTCTCTGTCTCTAAATCTCTCTTCCCTCCCGACCCATCTCTCACGAGCTCCTGAGAACTGCTGGCACCATGAGAGGATGCGGAACGCAGTTCAAACAATCTTCAGAACATCCATTGTCCTCCGCTGCTACCGTACATTTTCCAGGCTGTCTTCAAGATCATTCATTATAACGCACCTCTCTGCAGCAAACTGCCGCATTCCGTGCTAGGTCCATCGACTGTGTATTATACTTTATACATTTTATATTAAATGGTAGACTATTATTTGCAAGTGCTCCTTGTATTAATAGATTCTTGTTCTGCCATTTTTCGAGACCGTTAGAATGAAACATTTTATGCCCATACAATGCAATACCAACATAACTCAAAATATTTCGTTTTGATATAAATGCAGTTATCGCACATACATACATTATTATTTTTGGATGATTACAGTGTAATATAAGCATAACACAAAAAAAAGTTGATATTGCACCGGAAAATAACTTCTTCTGTTTATCCTCATGCTGCATTAATGGTAGACATATTAGTCTTGACACTAATTATTACTGTTACTTGGCAAATATTCTAAAAACAGAACATTTTAGTTCATTTTTAGAATCCTTTTTTTTTTTTGTGTTAGTATTGCGTTAGGCAGAGAAAACTATCCTATATTTCACAACATGCATAAATCGAAATTGTTGATTATTTAGTTTTGTTGGTGTAGTATTGGGGGTGCAATATATGTATATAGCGACGATCTACTGTTCAATTTCTGTGATAGTGAGTGTGGAGGAATAAAAAGTCGGCAAGTTTATTATCAACTGGGTAGCAAGTCTATACTGTCCAATCCTGGCACGACCATTATTATTCATAGTATGTTGGCTCTATGTCATTTGTGCACTTATTACATTTACGCCCATTAGTCTCAACAGTTTGTAGATAAGTTATTGCGAAGATTATTATATTATCAGTGGTCTGCCGCCCTTACTCGTAGCGTTTCTTTGCAACACTTGTAAATAACTGGTCTGAATCCCGAAACTCGAAGGCGCCACGACGCTCGAAGTGAAGACGTCCGTCGTTCCTCGCGTCATAACCGCTTCTGTAGAAGACAGTCAACAACTCTAGCATTGTTCGTGTATGGCGCCAAAATACCCGCTGCTCGCCTCGCAGGCTTTGGTTCAGTTGGGCCAATCAGAAGACAGCATTCGAAATATAGCTCCACCCCTCGAGGACGGTAATTTCCTGCCATTGCCGTATTTATTACGGGGTTAGTTAAATTTCTTTCTGTTACCCTTCGATAAGTAACCTGCATGGTTTCCCTTAATCTTAAAATTCCTTGTATCCTAATTATTATTTCTATTTAACATTAGCGTCTTAAATACTACAGGATGTCTCTCCTCCCTTCTTAACCGGCAACTAGGAGGGTTACATGACTGTGAGGGGGGCGAGAAGGCCCGGGTGATAGTCAATTTCACCTGCTACTTCTACAGAGTCTATATGTATATATGTATACACGTTTATGTTTTCCCTGAATAAAGCACTCTACACAGATACTGGCTTTATGAAAATGGTTTCATCGGCACCGTGGCATGCTGACGAGAAGGACGAATGTTCGCATCATGACAGGTTTATTTGTGTATCTGTAATTTATGATAATGTGTCATAATAATGACGGAAAACACTGTGAATAATTAGGGTGCTGACTCTATGGCGCCTCACTATATATATATATATATATATATATATATATGTGTGTGTGTGTGTGTGTGTGTGTGTGTGTGTGTGTGTTGGTGCGTGTGCTTCTCGTATGAAGCGAGGTCCATCGCATGCTCGTAGAGCGGGGCTGCGAGGTCCTTTTGCACTGCGAGGACCAGACCCCGGTCCTCGCAATGAACGGACCTCAGAATACGCTTCTACGTCCATGTATGAAGACAAAAATACTTTTGTTTTTTATTTTCCAGCCGGTCCTCGGAGTAAATGTGTAAGTTCGGGTTGAAAGTTCAGCGAGTTGCCGCTAGGCAGTGTTCGTGTAGTTTTATGTATACACAGACGCTGGAACCATGGGGTGATAC
>PNEQ01110127.1:0-13248 GCA_003012365.1 Medauroidea extradentata
ACAATGTTCACCGCTTGTGGCGGAATATATATTCTCGTTTAGCGGGATCCCGCTACATTTCGTGGTTTAACTGGTCCAGTTAAATGTAAGCGAATAACCGGGCACCCTGTACGAGGCTGTCTGCGAGTTCCGTGAATTATAGTGTACCCAAGCGCAAGACTTCACTCGCTGGCCAATGAGAGAATAACGATGCTCTTTTATAAAGAAAGAAAAACAATAGACAAAGAAGTTGGTGCGTGATTTTATAACTGTGGCGGGCTTCGACTGCTAAATAATCGCCATTATGATTTTAATAAATTCTTGGAAAGAACATTAACTGATGGTGAGTTTATACCGGACTGATTTTTACATATGTTCAATGACTGTAATTCAAGTACTAAATTTCATTAACTTAATAGAGTGTTTTGAAACGCTTGCAGGTGTACTGTATATAATTAAATGTGTCGTTTTGTGTACGTTGTGACGAAACCCATAGCAATGTATTTTTTTCTATGGTTAATAAAGTATCAGTTATGGCTTTCATCAGAATCAATAAATTCGTCTGTCTCTAACCTCTAAACATGCAGTATGCCTAGTACTGGGACATTATTTTTTAACAATTTAACTTTGCCTTTTTTTAACAACTTGATATAGGATCACGTAATTTTACACTCAAGTATCATATATCTGAAATTAAACACGAGTGGTACATTGCTGTTGACAAAAATTATGTTTGCAGGAACGAATTTGAATAACGGAGCAGTTTATCTCAACCTAATCTACAAATCAAAATCTTTACTTACATGAGCGTAACCAATGTTTATATTGTTGTAACACTTTTGTTCTTGCTGGTAAATTTATATTGAGTGAATTATTTTATGCAATAGCTACTATCAATAAACTAGGCGCATATATTTACGAACGTACGTATGTAATCGTGTCAGGTACACGTTGTATATTACAAGAGTGCGTACTTTTTTACTCCCATGTGAACACATAATAAACAAATAATTTGTAAAATGATACTTAATATATGTGCACAATTTTAGAGTCGATCCTCCTCAAATATAAAATCCCAAAATCTTCGTAGGCGCACACAAATATTTCAAATAAATATGGCAGTTCTTCTGTAAATGTAACTCAACAGATTCTCTAACAAGGTTCGCTAACTTGCTTACCGCAGCCCGCGGTGCCTACGCTAGGCCGGTCTTTTTAAACGTCCCGTTAGACCGCTGCTCGGTCTAGATGAGAATTGTATTTAAAACATATCTTGATAGATCGAGCAGGAGTCCAGTTAGAACTCCTGTTAACTCGCGGTCACCCCAAATGAGTATCGAGCCTCTGGACATGTGCGTGTTTTGGTATGAAAGAACTGTTTGACGGAAGTATTGTTTTTATGTTCCTCAGAATACAAGAAACATAGTCACTACTGGTCGTAATATTTCAACAATAAGAATGCGATGTTACATACAATTAAAATATCTTTATCTTTGTGAACGCTCGATAAAGCTCACATACACTTCAGTGCGTGAACTATTTAACTGTCGAAATGCGTATGTTGCTCTTGACATAATTGGTAATGAATTTAATTCAGTAAATTTTTCGTGCGAGGATCTTTATATAAAAGTTTACAGTTTTTAGATATAATCGAGCAGCTAAGCAAAAAAAAAAAAAAAATTAATTAACGAAAAAAAAAGGTTTCTCAAGACGTATCACTCTTAGAATTTGGCTAAATTGAAACTCAGATTCACTACCCTAAAAATATTATTAATTATATATTAATAAACACACAGTTTCCCTTCGTTTTCCCTCATTTTTCCGTTTTTTCCGTTAGTGATTTTGTTAAATATAAATTCATCTATGTTGAAATTACTGTTTATGCAAGCGAATAATTTTTTAGTGTCTCATTTAGGGATCAGAGCATGGTTCTTCTCATGCCCTGAACATACATCTTGTTTAAGAGGTTGTTCTTACGACAGCGGTCTGATGGAAAAAAGTAATGGCATGATAATGTTTGTACTATTAAAGTTACTTACCTACACATTTAATATCTCTAAATACTGTTATTTGTGATAAATAAACTTTTCTTTTATAATAACTGTCTTAATATTTTCAGTTGATTTTAATAATATACATAAACCATTGGCAATAAATCAGGATAAAATACAGGAATTTCCAGTTATTAAGTTTCTTCTCTCTAAATAGTTCCAAACTTATCCAAAGTTTCTACGACTTCATTTATATATATATATATATATATATATATATATATATATATATATATATATATATGTATAAATAAACCCTGATGTCGAAGTGGCATTGTTCAGCGCAGATTTAAACAACAAACAAACCTCTTCCAATGAGGATGTTCTTCTACTTCCAAGATTATATTATGAATAATTGTAATTTGTACATACAAATAAAATTATAATGAGAAAATTTTTTCACTACACCGAGTTCAAGCCATTGACCAGATGTTGGCAAATTGCTATGACTCTAGAAGGAAGACCAACCATGGCAAGTTTTACGCTTGCACTATCTGGACGTTTAACTAACTAACATTTTTCTAAATACGGTGAATCTATTAGAGAAGGAATTTTCTCAGTAAATAAGTTATTCAGGATGAGGATGGAAAGGAAGTGTTTCACTTCCTTTTGTGTGGCTACGTATGGTGGCAACGCGGTAATTATGTCTTTCTGTGAAATGCGAGCCCGTGTGTTACATTAGTCATGTATACCTGGTGACAAGCCTTCCGTGTTTCACGAGCAAAAGGCACGTACGAAAGCCTTGCTCGAAAACCTAACGTTAATGTACAGTACATTAATTCACTCTTATCCTACTGCAAATGTACTAGTTTGTCACAAACTTTGGTGAAAAGAAAAACAACGTGCGTTTATTGAGCAAATTTTATGTCAACTAACGTTAACATGATTCCTTCATCAATACTTACAATGACATAATAATTAATGCAGAAATAGCACTCTGCTTCTGTAAATGTCAGTAATCGTCTTTGCGTTCTCGAGCCGTGTCGAGGAATTCCTCCTGACGTTAAAGCTGGACTCCACACTCGAACATTACTTCGCATAAAGACAAAACTGGCTGCCACTTTTTATGCCACTGCATATCCCTTAAATACCCAGCTCTATTGACCATAAATACAAAACCTATTATTCTTACGAAACAAAGGACCTAGAGTTTAGTGGTCGTTAGAGACGGTTTTAAAAGCAAGGCGTTTTAGGATGGCTTATTTTTTGCAGCTCACCAGCAAAGGTGACATTAGTGTGAAGGGAGTATGATTAGCGAGAATGGGCGAGGATTGCTGCGATTCCCTGCTGAACCAAAAAAAAAAAAAGCCCTTCAGAGAGACGAATAAGATCCCTCCGTCCTTCTCCAAAACTCCAAATGCCACCTTGAATACGTACTAAACACTCCCTGCTTCTCCCTTCACAACCTTAATGTTCATTTCCATCGTTACAGGGTTTTCACCTCTTGTTAGGCCGTTTTAATTCCTCGCCGGGAAACTCGAGTCTTCTTCTTCCTAACACTTTCATTGGCCTGTCGCCTTTATCTCTTTAATACGACCACCAAAACCTTCCCCGGTGAATTTTCTCATCTTACCTCGTAAAATGGACGAACCGGTGAGTTCTCGCGCAGGCAGCTTGGCAAAACTGGTGACATGGAAACTACCCTTTAATTTCCGTGACGTGATTCCAGAGGTAATTTTTACCTGCCACGAGGAACAAACTTCCCGTGCCGCACCCCTTCTTTCCTTGCTGCCCTGCACGGACCTTCCCCCTCGTCATCCACCCGAGCCTGACTTCCAAACTAGCCCCTGAGACAGTGGGCCAGGGGTGCAGAGAGGGTTCTGGAAACGCCTCCAGGGACAAGCGCATAAAATGAAACGAAACTCGCCCTGCGAGCCAGGCAACTGCCGACGAATTTTAATTAAACTGTTTAAAAAATAAAACATTTTGTAGGCAATTTGAATCTGCTTGCCAGACAAGCAGGACTCTTCCACTTCTCGTGAGTAGCGCAAAGTACCTGTCGTTAAACCTGGGAAAATATGGATACAAGAAACTGCACTTTGTAGGCGGGAGAACAACTCTCGAAGATGATCTGTTTATTTTTTGAATTATTTAATTTGCATACATAATCAATAATATGTACACCGAACAGTGATGATGATGATGGTGACGATGATGATGATGACGATGATGATAATGATGACAATGATGATAATGATGATGATAATGATGACTATGATGATAATGATTATGATGATGATGACGATGAAGATGACGATGACGAAGACGAAGACGACGACGATGACGATGACGATGATGATGATGAGTTTTCAGTCCGGGGGCTGGTTTAAACATCAAGGAGATCACATGAGGCGAGACTAGGCGAGAATGATACTGCGGTGGTTCGTCATTGCCTTCCGCAGGATGAGGATGATTGGACCGAACAACACGTAGTCCTGTACTCGGAAAGTTAACTGTGCATATTGAGAGCCCAGACCGAGAATCGAACCCGGGACCCATGGTGCACTGACCAAGAACTCTTACCACTGTGCTAAGCGGTTGGATTATGTAGCGATTTAGTTTATTTGTTATCTACAATTATTTTAATTCATTAATTTATGGCATCGCAATAGTTGCATTCAAACAAAATTAATAAAAGAATTAAAAAATAGAGAGCTCCGGGCTATTCTAATTTCGGTTTTTCCAAGGTTGCCCAAAATTACTCCATGCGAAAGCTGGGATGGTTCCTTAACAAAGAGTATGGTCGATTCCTTTCCTAGTTCGTCAGCCGCGATCGTTTTCCCTTCTCTAAATGACGTACAACCAACAGAACTAATGGAAAATCGCGAGAATCTTTCCAGCAAGCGTATTCTCCAGATCAGTGTAGCGTTCTGCGCCGTGTGTGATTGGACAACGGATATGTGACACAGCACTGTTTACTGACGGGAGTCGCGATGAGATCTAGTGGTCAGACCACTCGTCTCCCACCAAGTCGATCCGGGCTCCATCCACTGTGGGGTCGGCCCCCGGATTCTCGCATGTGGGACTCGTGCTGGACGATGCCGCTGGCCGGCGGGTTTTCTCGGGAATTTCTCGCTTTCCCCGCCTCTGTCATCACGGTGCTTCTCCATAGTAGGGCCTCATTTGACGTCATCTTTCGGGGTACGCAGATTGCCTACGGGATATCATTAATAGAAGTATGCATTCAGGGTGCGATAACAGACGAATTGTAGACGTTCAGTCAGGGCACACCAGAATTAACAATGGCCCTATCAAATATGATCCCACTAGAGACGAAAGAAAATGGTCGGAAATAAATACATGCCATTGAAACCCAGCAATCGGTCCAATTTTCCCGTAAATAATCTTCATCCCTTACATTTAAAAATTTTGGTGGTTCAAAGGTTATTCGTGTTGGAGTTAATTATGCTGAGTTGACATTCGGCGAAATTCTCGATACTGTGTGTGCCCTCTGTGGGAATTTCAATTTCAATTTTCAGTAAGCAGTGTGGGTGAATCCTCTACAGTTCCCGTCCATCCAGCTAACGACGGCGCCTGGCTGGAGTGGCACAGGCCTCGTTAGTACCCTCTGATGCAAGACGTCGATCAAAGCAGGGAACCATAACAGCCTAACCTCCTCGTGTGCAGGGTTGGCAGGCTGCCCGCCTCGAGGTTATCGACCTGCTGTGCCTGCCAGCAGTCAAACCCCCCATCACACCCCCTCCATCGTCTGCGGCGAGGAGAAACGAGTTGACGTATCGACGGAGCTTTCAGCGAGTCCTCGCGAAGACTGATGGAGCTCCCCGGACCTCGACACCTTCCTCGAAGGAAACATCTATGACCGTGAATAAAACATCCCGCCCGCGTGCAAGTCCTGAGGCAACCGACAGTCATTAGTCCATGCGGGCAGCCTTTCATCGCAACGGGTGACATCCAAGGCCGGGTTTACTGTCCTCCTCAACCCCGCCCAAATCATGAAAGTTGCACCAATTTAATTTCTAAGCTTATGTATATCTTACGCGTATCTCGGGTTGACGCAGAGTTTCAGCTACGGTTCCCTCCGACGCGACATTTCGGCGGTTCTAAACGCTGTTCATGTCACGGTTACACGGTGAGGTCCAGTTCTCCGGGCATACTATATGTGGGGCCATAATAAACCATATGAGTACTATAAGGGTGCTCGAACAACAAGTTGTGGGTGTGTCTAAGATTATGACAAGAACTGCCAACAAGTCGGAGGAAATTGAAAATCAGCTGATGCTGGAACCAAAAAGCCTGATGTGCATGCACACAAACCCACGATCAAAATTAGGTTGAATTATATCAGCCACTTATGCTTAGTCTAACTGCATAAACTTAGCTGGACAACAAACGTAAACATAAAATGTCATGATCACTATTACAATCAATTCTGCTACAGATTATTATTATTTTTATTTGGTTGAACAGAGGCCATTAGAGAAATGTACATGGTGCGGCAGAACGAACTCCCTGATTTGAGAGGCAGTGTGCAGCGGACAGCGACATCGTAGGGTGGTGGGACGCGTGTTCTTGAACCGCTGCATACGTGCTGTTTTTAGTTTACGCCTGTATTCATGGGATTCCAATTTTCGAGCGACAGGTTCTCAAGGTCGACGACGGACTGCTACAAGCCCAGAAAATGTTGCTGCTGTGGGAGGATCAGTTCAATAATCTCCTGGACGTTCCACAAGAAAGCATGTGGTAGCCTTACATTTTTCTGTCCGAAGTGTGAGAAGAATCTTGCATCGAGATTTGAAAATGTTTCGACCTTGAGGTTTCCGTTTCAAAGCAGAACCTGTCGCTCGAAATTTGGAAACCCCCGAATAATGGTTTTCTTATCCCGTCGTCCGAGCGCGAAGTGTATGAGGAAGGCACGTTGGGTATTGGCGGTCCGCCATTTTGAATAAAGTGCTCCACGACAAACGCGCCATGCTCACCTGACCAAGCCATGGCGTACACTGAAGACGGTACGTATACAGCTGTTCAAGAACATTCCCCCCGCCACTCTACGATGTCGCTGACCGCTGCACGCTGCCTTTCAAATCGGGGAGTTCTTTTTGCCGCACCCTGTATATGAAATATCGATAGACGAAGCTAATATAAGCGAGAAATGTAAGAAATAATATGGAAATATTTTGATCGCGGAAGACTTAAAACATTCCTATGTATCACTGCTGACCTTACACAAGTAGTATAGTAAAAGTTAAATACATATACCTGATTTTCCGATTATAAAACCCCGTCTGTTGAGTCACAACGACCAACTACAATTGTTTTCTCGCGTGAATCAATTTTTTTATGGCAGTAATGTACTGAACAAAAAAATAAAAAGTATCATGTCAGAAGTTGGTAATTGTTATCAAATTGTTCAAACTGTCAACCAGGCGACAATAGACCATGTGCCTCATTGTGCCAGGTTGTAGACATTGATGTACATAAAATACAAACATTGTTTAACTGCGCATGATGTCCTGTAAAGTGGCCGCTTTGCTGATAACTTAATTGGTAGTTGTAACTGTATTCATGTCGCAATTTGTGAGAGTTTTAGAAGTTCGTGTATACATTCAGAACGCCCGCTACAGTTTTATGGCATCTCGTAATCTACAACGAAATAAATAACTAAACAGTTTTACGTAACGATTTGTGGTAGTTATGTTACTTATTGGATCTATCAATAGTTTCCTAAAACGAAACAAAGTTTCAACAAAATTTTTCATTTTCGAGCAAATTATTTTACAGTAATTTTAAAATCGCCATTAGTAAATAATTTCAAAAAAATTTTATGTACCTGAAGACATTGTTAGTATTTAGTTCTTAAAATACCATAAGAAATCCACTTTAGTTTGAACACTTTTCTTCTTGTAGTTGCCGTAAAAATGTGTTCCAAGAAGTTTAACAAGAAAAAATATTTTATAAAAACTTAAATTACTCGTCATTAAACTTAAAGTGTGTTGACAAATGAAACGCGCACTGTAACACAATTTTGAAAATAACACAATAAAGCACAAATTCTGTTAAGTTATTATTTTAGTAATTTTTTTTTGTTCGTAGTCTTCGAGTGGGTTATATGAAGTAATCATAATATAAATCTGAGGCAAATGTACTACTTCCGCTTCGCCACTCTCTCAAAACCTTTCCTAGGCTGCATGACTTATACAGTCTAGCGGTCTTTGTTTCGAACATCGAGCTAAAAAGTGCAGAAAGAAATGTTTGTCCTACATTTTAAAAATCACAGTCAAATATTCACTTTTGTCGTAAACGAAAAATGTGATGTACACAAACCTGTGTAAAAGAGAGGTTTAAGTGTACTAGACAACACTGGTATGAGTGAGTGACTGATTATGGTCAGCGCCTATCATCGAGGCCTCTAGCGCTGGTGAGGGATGGCATGAGGAGAGTATGGCGCAGCATCTGAATCCCCGAGAAAACCTGCCGACAAACGACTTCGTCCGGCACGATTCCCACATGCGAAAATACGGGGAACGACCCCGCAGGAAATCGAACCCGGATCGCCTTGGTGGGAGACGAACGGTCTGGCCATTCGACTACAGCGGCCCCAACACTGGTATGAAGTAAGGAGCATTAGTTCTACGCTCACCTCTACTGGGAGCGACATTTCCTCAGTCGGAAATGAGTATCGACTGGTGTGCTTGTGGACTCGCCCTATGGCTTGGAGAGGGGGGGGGGGGGACGGATGCCAAATCACATTTGCACGTAAACTTGTTTCTTCGTATTTCCTGCCGCAGCCCTCGAGATTTTATTTCTTCCCCCTTACCCTCTTCCGTTTGAGGGAGTTCAAGAAGTCTCCAGGGAGTGATAGCGACAAAACACAATTTGCGACGTCTGCTGTGTTCCTTTGGTTCGCAATTGATATTGCTGCACATTATTATCACTTCCGCTTTATTTACCGACAAATATTTGCTGTCTGTGGTAGTTTCCGAGCAGCGATAGAAATAAAACGACATGAAATACATAGCAAATAATAATTTTACTTCTACGTTGCTGGTGATTTTACATTCTAGATTGTGCGTTACATTCTATACTTTATTGTAATGTACTGTCAGAGGCGTTGCCAGAATTTTTTTCAGGGGATAGAGGAGAGAAGAGAATTTTCTATTGCAATGTTATATGTACACAGACACAGAATAATTTATTGTGTTGCTAGGAAGGAATTATTGCATTTATGTAAACTATAGGTACTAAGAGACCCTATCAAGAATTTGGAAATTTCAGGGGGATGAGGTATTATTTATCGACATTCCTCTACTGACTACGCCCGTGAATGTAGAAGAACAAAAATTTTCCTTCTTGTACACAAACGTGGAATGATTTTGGGAATCTTAATCTACTAAGCGAGAAAATCATTAGGCTTACGCTTTGAAAACGATTTCGATAAACCCAGCTTAAGTGCAGTCGGCTGGAATACACAAACCCCGCTCCAAATGCGAATGCATTTTATTAATTTTTTTCCTCTTAGTCTTCAATTTTGAACCATAGTGTGAAAGAGCTATACGATTTCAATTCTAGCTGTTTAGTTAGTAACAGAGTCCAGTGAAGGGAAGTTTGCTGCGAGTAAGAGATGCTATTTGTGGCTGAGAATGAAAGTTATTTTCAGAAACATTATTTGCGTACAACCCCAAATGTTATTTTGAAAGTATTGTGTTTAATAAGGTACAGTTTCTATCATGCAGTTATTGTAAATCCATGCGTGTAACTGGAACATAATGCACAGACACTTATGCAGGTGTCTTTTTATCAATTACAAGAAACACTTCTACTTTATGTTATCGACCAAAAATTTATACGCATATCCCATCGCAGCATATAGATTAATATATTATCTAGAAATTATACAAAGGGATATTGTAAAATTAGCAAATAAAAAGGGAAGACTGGTTTATCCTATGCCATAAGTGTAGTTAACAGAAACACAGCGAAACTTTTGAAACGTAACTGAAACTAAAATTAAAATTTCAGTTTGTGGAGAAGACAAATTTAGAAAACTTACCAATAAAGGAAGTTATACAGCAAGTAAAAACTGAAACAATAATTTAATTTTTATCATCAAGGATGCCATGTAAGCACAGAAAAGGCTTTAATCGCGTGAAGATATTCTTGAGATAAGGATATTTTCCCACATCGCGACCCGCTGTTGCGGTGACATTAGAGGCAACTATATTAAGAGGTACGTGTTGCTTGCCTAAAGTTCGCTCACTTCTTACATCTTCAAAATTTTTAAGATCTAAGCCGCATAGCCGTTTTTCAATATTTATTGTTTCTTAAAATTAATATTTTAACGACTGCTCAAACTGCACACTGAAGGGAAATTTATATTGTAGCTACTATAGTTCTGTTAACATAGGTGCAACAATCCAGTTCTGTTGTTGTTACTACCTTCATAGTTCCGACAACAATTTGTCCTGTGAAGGAGTCAATCAGCTTCTTCCTTTTACAGATCACAATGTCACTACTAAAGAGCACATTGTTGTAAGAAAAGTCCTGATAGTATCGACAAACACAAAGGATTGTTGTCACTATTTTAACAGAACTTAAATACCTACAGCAATACATTTCTTTCAGTGCTGGTAAGTAACACTCACACTTGTCCATTGCGGAGTCAGTGATAAGAAATTTATTGTTGTTCTTATCACGTAGTGTGTGACCCACCTACTTTGTATTTAGACGCATGGTGAGCCAATATTTTCTGGTGTTCCATTTAACAATTCTGTACAATTCGCCATGATCGTTAGACTAAATTATTTTTCATTCACGGTAATTTACCACGAACAATGGGAATCTAGCACGACCTTCGTTCCAGGATAGAAACTATAGTATTTCATTGGACGGTAATATAACTCAGACATCTTTCAGGGTGAAAATCTAAGTAATAAAGACTAGGTCATCAGCCATTAGCAGCGAAGGTTGCTGCAAAGTTGAGATGTTCTGTTTCGAAATTTAATTACGATACGACTATGGCTTCCATCTTATAAACAGTAGCTTTTATGAACATGCGTTCCACAGTATCTACATGCTTCAATTATATACAGGATGGAATGTAAATGGCTGAAATTTCGCGGGTACAAGTAGCCAGACTTAATTCAAGAATAATGCGTTTAGCAACCACTCCTCTATTGTTAATACTATGGGAGTACATACAACCTAGCGAGAATGTTATGTTGTTGAACATGCGAAGTGACGATACATGAACATATACTACGAATGGGACACTGACTTTCTTGATTCAATTCAGACGCGTGATGGTATGTATGCAGGGGAAATAAAGTGTTACCATAATCCGCAGGGGAAAGAATGTGCTGCCATAAACCGATCTCATACGTCGAAAACACTGTGTTGCCTACGTTATCAAGCATATATTCCTGAATCTGTACGGCTGTACTATTGTAGTGACTAAAGAGACGGAATGACACAAAGAACAAAACACGCTCACGTGTCCGAACACGCTCAGACACACTGTTACTGCGATACAAGCACTCGAACAGAAGCATTATGAAATTGGCAGTAGGTAGGCAACCTAAGTTACATGTACACCTTGACATTCCACTAGCAATATACAACTCTACATGTGTATCACCACGCATCTGAACTGAATTTAGGAACGTCGTTGCAATGTTCCATTCGTAGTAGACGTATCGTCACTTCACGTGTTTATCAACACAACCTTCACAGTGTGTTGTACGCTCCTACTTCTGACAATAGCGCGGTAATTCTTGTACTCAGTGTCCTTGATTTCGGTACCAATACCCATTAGATTTTCCGACTCATCCCAGCCTGTGTAATGTAATGTCTGTGGTGGAAGATAGTGGATGAGCATATGCCAGTTTATTTGACAATGAAGTGTCATTAGCTCCTTTAAATTAGCAGGAACCTGGTTTAGTTTATATCCTTGAAATATAATAATGAAACTTATTGGCAGCAAATAAATTCTACACAGAAAAAAGTAAGGCACAATCAGGCACGTAAACGTTTGTTTATGGCGAAACAATATATATATTTCCTATTTTAATCTTAATTTTATTTATACGTACCTACGATTAATTTAATGATAACCGCTACCACACTTTCTTTAATTAGTGCGTCTGTATAATTCGAAGAAATCGTAATTTAACAGAGCGTTCGTATTAGCTCATTAAATACGTGTGCCGCCATGTTGATGTCCCTGTGACGTCACGATACTGTACATTCTATTGCATGTAACACACAAACTACAGCAACATACGTCCAGGTCGTGCAATTGTGTTAAATCAAGTAGATTGCGTGATGAGTACGGGTGTGGCTGGAACTCCGAAGAGTATAAATGCGTTTAGTAGTTACTTTGTACAGACTGCAAAAAAATGTACCCTGAGTAAAATATTTACTTAGTGCCGTCTTACAGGACGGACTGCGTGGCTTAAGAGTGAGTGATTGTTACCACCTTGAATTTTTGTATTTTGTGTCATAACTTCTTTTCTGGCTAAATCCATGGAACTTTAACCTGACTGCAGAGTAGAATATATATATATAGATAGAATTTTAGGCACTCTTAAGTTACAAGAAGTGACCCAACAGGCTGTAATTAGCGACAAAAATACAGATTATATAAGTAATAGTTAGCTCTGTGTATTGTGTACAATATCACATGGTCAGCATAAAGCTAATGAGTTCTTTTCAGTTAAAAGTTGCACTAGTTATCTAGCAGTTTGCGATGAAATCTCGACAGCGGTAGTGTTTCTGGCTGTCCCACTGCCTGGCGAGTTGAAGGCACCCGTGATTGGCCGATAATTTGTGGGGCGGGTGGGGTGTTGTGAAATTCGTAAAGAGATGGCAGCACAGCAGGCTACAGCTCTCAGGGCCATTCACAAGAACCATATCAATTATTGGGAGGAGCTGTATTTATATCAAGAGAGTATACTGAGGAAGCTGTTACACAGCTGTGTACACATATAGGCCTCTTTCACACAGTCCGGGCAAACGCCCGGTCGGGCAATTACCCGTGTCCGGATAAACAAGCAGTACACAGGGAGACACGGGTTCTTTCACACCATCCGGACACGGGCAAACCGCCGTACGGGTGTTGAAAACGCCCGGGTGTCCCCGCTACACCGCACGGGCCCGGGACGTGCGTTCGTCCGGTCAACCGTCAAGCGGACTACAGTGGACAATAGGTGCATTCACACGACCCGGCATTCAGTCATCCGGGCGCTCGCTGGTGCTGCCAGACAAG
>PNEQ01110128.1:0-27311 GCA_003012365.1 Medauroidea extradentata
ACTATGGATGACTTTATACGGAAGTCGGATGCGTGCGCGTTCCTCCATTTTCTCACGTCTCGTAACATACGCTGTGGGCTAATGTTTTCAGGATGAGCGCTCAACCTACCGTGCTGCGCGCGCATCGACAGCCCCTCTGCCGCTCTTGCCCCTTCACCCCCGCGCTGACAGCTACCACAACGTTTGGACCCTACAGTACAAAGACTACACCACGATCTATACATGTGAGTTCAGATATTCATTCTGACAAGGTGAAACTGTTTACTTAATCAATTTATTCATTTTAAAAGTATGTACAAAGTTTGTGAACATTTCCGAAACTTTTCTTGTCTGCTCCAGTCCATATCCATATACTGCAGAGTAAAAAGAATGTTTCCTTACAACATTTTGTCCAATACGATGCCACATGTAATCCATGCTGTGAATTCCAAAACTAACTTTGTCCATTCTTGTGCATCATAAAATCATAATTATGACAGTGATTTGTGCTTCAGGGGGATATTATTTTCAGAACAGGTATTTTAACGATTTTGTCAAATGTTCAAAAGCTCCGTCAATGCGTTGTTGGTTGGTAGATACAAGCTTCTTGTAGTAAATTGTCAATAATTTTAACAAGGAAGATAATTTTTTAAAAGGAGAGGCGCATTATACCTGCCTTACAAACATAAGGAGGAAAAAGCAGCGAGATACAGAAAATTGGCTGAAAAACATATTAAAAGACAAAGGTACGAGGTAAAGCTTTTTTTCTACAACTGTAAAGAATCTGTTGCGCAACGTTGTTAAGCCAACAAAAAACATGGCATTTTTTAATCTTCCAAATGCTAACGATTTATTGTTATACGTTCAACTAGAAAACATCGCAACGTACTGGGTAGTGGTGAGCCTTTTTATAAGGCAAACATTGGAAAAATTCCGCGGGATATGTAAACGAAAAACGAGCGCAGAAAGCATTGCACCTGCTCGATTTGATGACGATATCAAAAACAAGCCTTGGAAAATAAATTACATTAAAAAACTCTTCTCAAAACACGGTGTTGAAGACTGGAAAACTATGCTGAGCTTGATTTTTATGAACGCTTGATGGTCAATGGTGCTGTTTTGGAAAACAACCCCACTGAATGTAATCGCGATGGAGACACAAACAATGAAGTGATGAATGTTGATGAAGGACACAGGATATAAATTTTTTTTGTATCTACATATCAGTGTATTTTGTTCGGAGTGAATTACTGCTATTTCGTATTTTTTAAATAGTTATATTTATCTGAATACGGTTTTTACACTTAATTGATGGGCAAAGTCAGTGGAAACCGTAAGTTTAATTGCAGTGACTAAATAAATAGTGATCAACAGATTTATAGTTTAGTTGATTTACAGTTTAGTAGTGTATTGAGTGTGTTGTTTTCAGTGCCACTTGTTGCAATGTATTATATGAACAATAAAACTCATTGACAATTTTTCAACAAAGGGCCACATGTGCAGTTAATTTCCAAGCAGAAGTTTGCCGATTGCTACTGTTCCATTACTCATTTTCTCCCTAAATGATTTCCAAAACAAATTTGATCCAAACTTTGGTCTATAATAACTACTGAACTTACACTTATATTACTTCACTAGATTCACTTGAGGTGCGACATGAACATCTACCGACATTTGTAGCCTTCAAAGAGAATTAGCTTAATGCGGCAGTGTTTTTGCTCTTTATTTCTGACAAGGTGAAACTGTTTACTTAATCAATTTATTCATTTTAAAATTATGTACAAAGTTTGTGAACATTTCCGAAACTTTTCTTGTCTGCTCCAGTCCATATCCATGTTAGGAAATGAGTTACTCAATTATCATTGGAGTAATGTTAGATACAGAAAAGTTAAGTACACCTAGGTGACATGCATGAAAATTCTTCACTGGGAGCGCAACGCCGATTATAGCAACAAAAAAACTCTAACTCAATCACCTCATAATTGGTATAAAACATTTAAGGGCGCGGTCTACCGCAATTTTCATCACCATTTTTTGTACCAAATATTTTTTTCTTATTGTAGACACAATATGTGACTAAATTTGACTCTTATGAAATTTTTTTATCTCTTATAGTTTTCGCGTAATGGCTTGACTACACTAAAACCAACTGATGTACCAAACTAAAAAAAAAAAATCACAGCGGATAAAGACATTGCAGGCTACAATATCATGCTCATAAAAATATAGAATAAAAATTATTATTATTTTTTTTAATTATTGAATTTTTTAAATTTTTATTTTTAGTTTCAACATTTTTTTTTAAATAGAATTAATTTTTATTCTTTATTTTTATTATTTTTGTTCTCTTCAGAGGAGTTCTTCCAAATAACTTGAATTCATCCGACGTATTGTAAATACTATTTCCGAGCCCTTAAACTTAGTCCACAGCTATATCTCAAAATATAGTACTGCTCACGTAATTGGCAAAAAAATTAAGTGTTCTACAGTGGACTTAAGTGCAGACTTTGCTACAGTGAAGTGGCCATGTAACTGCTTGAAGCGCCGTAGTCCCTGCGATTCAACGGAAACAATGTGCGCCAGTACAGTGGTGGAGCTCTAAGCCAGCGCTTCAGTGCAACTCTTATCACTTTTTAGCTTCGTAGCCTTCAAGATTCAAACATTTTACGCAAGTCGAATCCTTAAGGCCGAGCTCTTTAGATTCTACTGTTCTTTACGATAATTATTTTTTTAAAGCTTAAACGAGAGCAAGCATCAAAAATATGTCTGGTAAATTTGTTTGAAGTGGTTTTTGCCGTGATAGCTAGTATTTTTTTTTCAAAGCAAGAGATTATACAGATTAGACTAAAATGTCACCTAACCCTTATCTCGATAATTACATAATTAGCTAAAACTGTAGTATTAACTGCCTTGAAAAATTAGCCAACTCGTAGCAGACAATATTTTTAACAAAACTGCCAGATATGTTTGTAATATCTGATCTCGTTTAGGCGTAAGAAATTAATATCGCTTAAAAAAAGTAGAAACTAGAGAGCATTACCTTTAAATTCAAGTACTTCATTGTCTGGTCTGCTTTTGTCTGGAAAGTGATTTAATGATGGTAAATTTTTTTTCATAGTGTGTGTTTATCTTTACGACTTCTTCCTTAGGGCCATAAACCCAACGAATAAACTGATTTACCCAAAGTTATTTAGTAAGCAATTTCATATTTTTTTATTAAAAAGTAAACATTGTTATGTATTTTTATTACCGTGGCGTGAAACATAATGTTACAAAGATGTTATAATACATAATAAATTCTGTATCAGTATATATGACATAAATTACGAAGAATTTTCTAGAGCTTTTATGAGGATTCTTGTCTGGTAGTAATTTAAAATTATGCCTGTCTTCATCTGACAAAGCTCTTATGTAAGAAAACTTTAATATTGGAGAAGATGCTCCATTGTCTTGCACTTACTTGAAAAAGACGTTTAGTTTTTTAATATGCACCAAATAATAATCAAAACTGTTTCATTATCACTATTGCATTGTCGATAAAGAAAAATCACTAGACAGTAACTCCAATGCTGTAAACAAAACCAATTTTTATATAATTTGGTTGTGATCTTGTTAGCATTTTATAAGCACTTAACGCCGAAGTCAAAAAACATTCGGAATTTGGAAGTTAAATAATATTTTAACGTATTTTACTTATTTATAACATTACCTAATTCTTATCAGTTCTGAACAACAACAGTTTTATTTGTCCAATTGAATCAATCATATATCAGTGTTGGAATTTGGTTTTTTTTTATAGTGATTATTGATACTCATATACACTTAGCTTCTAAATGACAAACCTTATGATGTGCAAAATGAGGAAAAAATAGTAAGGCTTAAAAATACAGTCATTTGGGCTAACTTTTGTACCGGTCAGGGCAACTTTATATCAACATCCTAATATAATTTCAAATCAAGTATGTCAAAATTTAGAACATAGTTGTGTTCTATATTAATAAATTTGTTTATCTCACAGTTTGCATAGTGCTTGAATGCCAAAAAGCCATTATATGTTACCCCAAACTGGTACAAAGTTACCCCAAATGACTGTACGTAACTTTTTATTTAGAATATGATTTTCTGAACGAATAGTATTGTTTATTCTATTTTGAATCTAAAATAAATTTGATGGTATAATGTTTAAATTTTTATATAAATATACGTCTTTATAAAATGTTAGTAGTAAATGCTTATTTCTAGACGTCGTAACTGGATTTACCTAAGTCCTTAGTTAGCAGCCTTTCAAACGATAAGAAAACATAAGTATAACAAAACTTTTCAGTCCAATCTTATTATTTACAGATACGTAAATTGAAAATATAAATTACCCACTCAAGAAATAACTTTGTTGTTAAATTTTTTATTACCCGACTATTGCTAAGCAATATTTGTTAAATAAGTCACTTGCTGGGTTTGGTTGAAATTTTCTTTCTTTTATTAAATTTGTAAAAAACTTGTTACATAAATGTAATAAAAATTTAATGGTACAATGCTCTAACAGCAGATCAAATGTCAACATTAACGATTTAATTGAGCTGTAAACTATTTTACTCGCAATACTTTGCCAGACACTCGTGTCAGGTATTGTTCACTTCTATCAAGTTTTGCTTACGATATTTAATACAGTTTCAAAAATCTTTTGATCATATTACTACTAGAAAGGACTTTATTGGTATTTACATTTAACTTATCTTATTTCGTAACTATTAAATATTATTGAACGTTTTGCAAAAATTTACGATTATAGGTATTTACATCAACCATACATCACTATTATCGCATGTTTTTGCACGCGCATAATATTCCGTTGGTTTGCACATGCTTCCTTAAGAAACTTTTAGATATTTTTGTTTAATATGGCAATTAAACAGATTTCTATTTGTGGAATGTAGTTAAAAACACAACATATTTCTTTATTATTTTGAAAGTCGTTTTTACTTTACAGGTTGAATAATGTAATTGATGATAAGTACCGAAACGCTATTAATATTTTGAAATACACATTTCCTGGCTTTTTTGTTACATAATATAGTTTAAATATTTGTGTAGCTTGGATTTTACAAATATGACATATGATTTAAATCTATACCTTTTATCCCCTCCGTATAATCTAGATTTACTACTTTAAACTTACGGACCGCTTTGCCGAGTGACTACACAGATAATTTTTATAAGTATATATTTTCGCTTAGAATTATGTAATTCTAAATGGTTGTGCAAGCATAAACTGACATAAAGATAAGCTGCAACTCCACATAGTTAAATGATTACCTGACGATTCAGCTTGTAGTCACCTTGTGCGGATACACGAGGCGAATCAACAGGATGGTATCGTTGGTGTCCAGGAATAGAGGACGTCTAGAGCAAATTGTCGGTGTTACGACGCAAAATACATATGCAAACAAGCAACTCACCCAATAAATGTGTAGCAAACTCTATCCCTAACCTTAAGAGTCAGTGGACCGATAGCTTTTTTTACGTTCGTGGCACGGAAACGGGAATGGCTATAAGTTGAATATAACACATCCATCAAACGCCTCATCGCCTCTAGGCGCGAAGTACTAAACCAGCGTCCAGTGTTTTCGTAGAAACCATTTTTCAAGCGATGGCCTTATTATTTTATTTGTAGAAAGTATGTGGTAAAGTCTCATTCAGGTTTCTATGATTTAGTTTTCCGATTACGGTTGATATTTTCTCAGCTACAGCAACGTGCAAAAGTTAATTTTAGCACTTTTGAGGAGTTTGGTAATCATGTTTTAATTATCGAACGGAATTTTTAAAACCATAGTGACAGTTTGAAGTGTAGGCCTATCTTCTTTTCGTATAGGTACAAACATTGGGAACATGTTTAATAGTTATACAAGAAAAAATACTTTTCGTACCACGGTACAGCACGTCTCTCGCGCCAGGTCCACTAACTCGTAGGACTAAGATCCATCATTTCTACTGGATTTACGATAATTATGTTTTTAAACCTTAAACGAGTTAAGATAGCAAGAAACTTTTGCGCAGTTTTGCTCAAGACAGTTTATGCTATGTTAGCTATTGTTTGAAGACAAAATACACAATGGTTTCAACTAATTATGCAATTAAAGAAATTCTTATTAATGAAATAATTAGCATAGGCTATATAATATACTACTAATAATAGACTACAAAGCAGAACACTTTTTAATAGAACTGTGCAACCGCTTCCGATATCTACTCTCGTTTTGGAATAAAAAAATTATCATCCTGAAAGGAGTAGAAATTATGGATCTTAGTCTGAAGCAATTTCTTCGATTCCACTAATATTGCCGGTGTTCATGCAGTGCCACTGTTTGTGCTTTTAGTGACATAACTGTCACTGTCACTGTCAACTCACCGTCACGGTCCTGCCTGCAAGTTGGAATTTGGATACGCTGAAATATCCCGAATTAATTTCTGAAGTCACATCTCAAACTCCGTTACTTGATAGTTTCTCTTCCAATGTTGTGTAACTGTCTAATAAACTCGTCCTCGAGCTCTCTGAACAAATATCAATCAAAGATCTGGGGATTTTTTGTGAAAATAATTATGCAACATTTTATATAAATGCATAACGCACTCATCTGCACCTCTGCTTCGTGGCTATTGGCGTGTCCCGTCTTCCCTTGGTTGTTTATTAATTTTTCTGCTGTTGAGTACATATTTTGTCTGCTACCATAGTTATAATATATAAATTATTAAAATGTGTGCTGGTAAGGAGATGAACACAAAATATAATTAAGGCTGTTACCTATTACTGCTCGTATAGAGCTAATATTACAGAATAAATAAATAAATTCCCAGAGGAAGAGCTACTAAATAGAAACGTTAATATTATGCAGAGTGGACGATTTATTATTATATAAAATATTGGGCAGTTGAAATAGAAAGCAAACATTGAATTACAAAATGCGTATTAAAAGTTATCCTTTGATATAGTAAACAGGGCCATACAAAGCCTTTTAAATATTGTTCTTAAAGGTATAAAAAGTCCTGGATAACCAAACGTGGTGCGTAACACAATTAATTGTTATGTGGCGACTTAGAACTTAGCTGAAACGTGGACCGTAGCGGCGAGATGTCCAGAGAAAGGACATGTTGAAAGCGTACGTAAGTTGACATAGAATACTTGTAGTATTATTGAACCAGTTGAAAAGTTGAACTATAGAAAACGCTAGTGTACTTGAATTATCCTTGAAAGTTGAACCCTCCACAGTAACAAATAAAAGGAAGTGGAGAATTAAAGTTAGTTTTTACGAAACAAGACATGGCTTAACAAACGAGGACGCAATGGGATGACGTACCAACGGAGGGTCGTCTAGAAGGCTTGCATCTTGAAGTACACAGAAAAATTAAATTTTGTAACAAATGCTTCAAAATTCACTCAATATTAAAATTTAACTACACTACAATATGTGAAAAAAAAAATCGTAGATCGCGGGCACTAAGTCTTGATGACTAACATCTCCCTATAAGCAGAAGTAATTCCGTGACACGTCACGTTCGTTGAGAAGAGGCTTTCACAATGCGGTAAATGGCGTGATACAGTATACGCAGTGACGCTGATTAAATTTCGGATGCGGCCGTCAGATGGCGCGCTGATGTCTGTAGAATGCTGAAAAGGGATAAAAGAAAGTATGTTCCGTGCGCAGCGCGTGCTGCGTGCGGGAGAATGAAGAAAGCAAGGCGGTACAAAGGTTACTTTTTTATGCTTGCAGTCCAGCTGAAATGCAAACTTGCGTGAATTGCGCTAACGTAAGGATGCGCATGGAAGGCAAGCTCTCTTCCCCACTGTAAGAATGATAGTTACAGGCACGTACGGTATTTCCTGTGGGTAGTATCACAAGCTGATTGATAGTGGCGTGGCGAGCTAGCCCGTGAAGCGAGCCTTTGGTCGCTTTGACTGGACTGGGAGACGTGGCTATAAGCTATAGTACAGTTAACAGAGAAATATTGCGTGAAAATCAACAATCATAGTACCCTTGAATTAGTAATGAAACGGAAATTAAGTTAATAAATCACGCTCATATTACAAATAACAAAACATGTGCCGGAAAAATAGTATACAGCTAATAAACGGCACAGTCAGAGTGTATTTGTGCAGAGGCGTCGCTCATTTGACTCTGCTAATGAAATAAGTTTACTGCAACTCCACATGTCTTTGATTTGCGGGTAGATCCCCAAGACGTTGAGCCAATCACTGACCATGAAGCATAGCTGCAGATGTGCACATGAGGCATTGAAACAATATGCTGCATAATTCTTCTAGCCAAATACCACCAGCTCTAGTCATACATGAAAGAAAATACATCTACGCTATGTTGTCAGCTGTACAATATCAATAGCTGAGGACCGAGTGTACATAGTAGTATGGAGCCTAGTCGTTAGGTCACTGAATTCGCGAAATTTCCAGATCGCTGTTTATAACTTATTGCTGTCAGTTGCGATGTCCATTAACACAGTCATTTTTTTCACCGCATTTCTTCTAGTTCATTTACTGCTTACGCCGGTAATTTCTGGTAATGTATTGCAATACATAATTAACAGTGCGGTAATACAAGATGGCAACTAATTTATGCAATCGTAATCTACTCGGGAATCCAATAATCTCAAGACTTATTCAGTGTAATTGAGATAGTAACTATACGGCTGTAATCTTTCAACTGTGTAACATTCTGGTTGGAAAATGCTGCCAATGCGATACAACACAGGTCCGCAATAAAATCTTACTTTTTCTATCAACTCGGATCACCTCTCTTTAACAGAAAATGTAAATATTTTACATTTTATCTAGTCTCTGATAGTTTCTACAGTACATGCTGGTGTAGTTTGTTTTGTTGAAGAGAGCAGTAAGGTGCATTGTCAAGGACAATTTTACATTTTGTGTGAGCTACACTTTACACTACTCCATGTAATTTTCAGCATTCATTTCATTTTGGTAGTCACCCGATTTTGTTTTCAAAGGAAATTTACAATGCTCCATCAATACCATATTTACTTCCAGTATGTGATATAATTTACTGTTGTCTACCCCTAATATTTTTGCATACAGCAGGAACCTCAATTTGCTTGCAAGATTCTCTAATAGTGTATACAGTAAGAAATTCGCACATTTATTTAAAAAAACTCTTATATGCTTTTGTCAGGATATTTATCAATCCAGGCACAACAATAAGAATATTTCAAATCAATCATTAAAGTGGTCTAAATTTTTTTCAAATACATGTGGGGTCTAGTAAAATAATTTTTTAAGAGCAGATACGGCCTGTCACATTTTATAAAATATTTTGTACTTTAAAAAAAGTCTTGGCTACTGGTTGCCCAAAAAATTTTTTACACTTTAAACAATTGTTTTAAAATGTAAAAGAACTGATTTGTAAATGTACTATTATTTGTAATTATATATACAAATTTTATATACATATTTGTGTGTTTACAAACATTTCCTCTCAAGTTTACAGTAAAAACCAATCTAGTTTCTAAAGAATTTTTTTTTGTAAATGTACAGTACATTTCTTGCTGTGTAGTTTGGATGAATCCAATTTGGGATTAGTGATTGTTGTTCAATTTGTAAAATTGCTTTAAGTACAGACATTAAACTATAAATTTAATAACATACTGTACATCACGGCACTGTTTTATTTCAATGATCTCTAACTTATTCTTATAGTACGACTATTGTACAGGAACTGCTGTAATCTCCCTTACCACTCGTTAACGGGTGAGCAGTAGCAAGGTATACACATGTTTCCTCACATCTGTAAATCACAGCACGTAGTACGGACCAGTTATTTACTGTGGAACTTGATACAACGTAACGCAGCCGCGAGGCATCATATCACACGCATTGTGATGTCTGTGGCGTAATTACTTCATACGTTTTTATACAAACGATGAAGTAGCACTATAGGCCTCAGAGAAGACGAAACACCACTCGCTACTGTTCATAGCGAGGCAGGATTTAGAAAATTATTGATACGTTGAAAAGTTGATACATCTGCAGAATACTAAAGTTTATAATGAATTTAAGAAAATTGCATGTTGACAAACTCTATATTGTACTCGAAATTTTGCAACCCTAACATTTTTAAAGCATATAAAATGAGAAAATGTAAAATGAAACTACTCCCAGTGGTAAAAAATGCGAAATTTATACAGCCATGTCTTCCTCACCGGTGGTGCGAAGTTAATGCATGTATGTACAATGTTTGGAAAGATTTTTCAAGACCGAAATTAGTAGGCACGATATATTTGTATGGAAGGTGTGTTTATGTTCTTGGAGATATAATAAGTTGCATGGATACTACCTCATGCAGAGAATTCTTGAATTAAAAAAATAAATAAATCAATAAATTCAATTAACTACCTATTTTGTTAAGCGTTAAATACCTCACTGTAAGAAGTTGAGTTTTTCGATGTAAAATTGTCTTATTTGATAGCTACCTTTATAATAAGATATATCAAAAAGTTTATGACATCGTGACCCAAGACGTTATTAACTTTGATGAAATGTTAACGGTCTACAATCTTTGTAGAATATTTAACAAATTTAATGAGAAAAAATGTGTTTCAAAAGTTCTCATCTTTAAGAACATAAACGAGCCATATATTATGTGTGTATGTAGATGCATACGGGTAATGTGAATGTACACATATATATATATATATATATATATATATATATATATATATATATATATATATACATACATACACGAGAATAATGACAGACTCACACAACAACGGTTAGCCCAAAGCGCTAAACCTAAAACATAGACATATTACTTCTAATAGTTTGAAAATAAGTGAAATTTGTTTCTAATAAATCATCGATATAGCTGGAACCGTTCGGGCTATCGTTGTGTGTTTATTTTGTAATGATACAGTGACACTTAAAACAGTTCTGTTTAGAGATTTTTTTAAAATTATATCCTGAACGAGGTTAAAAGTAACTTTAAACGTATGAGCTATTTAAGAAGCTGTTTTTTGATCTGGAGTAAATACTAAATATTAATTAAAAGTTTTTTTTACAGAACCGTTGCTGGATGTGTGATATTTTACTCAACTTACACGACCGAAATGTCAACTGAACGAATGTGCAGGGCACTGCGTTAGTATAGTAGACACCCCGCCTAACTTACGTTACGCAGGTTGCATAGTCACAGGTGTTATTAATGAACGCTTGAAAAGGTTACAAAATGAACTTCAACAAGAACCAGTGCCCTAAGACTGTCACTTAAAGACTACCTTTTTTTGTCTCTGTCAGCCTTTCCTTTCCTACTCTATTAAAATTTTTGATTGAAATGAACGGTTATCACTTTTCGAACAATTACAATGACGCCTCTGACCCTTTTATTGGTGTCAGAGGGATGATTTTACTAAATGCAAATAAACACTGCTAACAGATAAATTGACATAAACTTTATTTGAAATATTGGTCCTCAATATCGTGTCGTTCCTTATTTACGTACACGAAAGCATTACCAAACGTCCCTTAACAATTAATCTAGGCCATAAGACTCTATATGTTATCGTCACAATTTGTCGTCTGGAATCATCCTGTGTCGGCCATGGAAGGTTTTCTATCCTATTTCAGTATGTTGACCACACGATAAATTCTAACTACCTATCTACATGTGGCCATTACTATTTAAACGTTTTACGATCAAGAAATTTTTTTAAACTGTAAACATAAATTCAATCCAAGTGTGTGAATTTGTAACGAGCGCGTTAGTCTGAAATGTGTAGTGGTTACAAAAACTTGTAATTAATAATATCTTATGATTGTTTTACAGTTAAACAGTTTAGTGAATCCTCTACAAGATATTAAAATCAAGTTCTGGATGTTCAACAAGATAAATGCAAGCAGCTCAAAGATGTAATATTATTTCGATTCGTATTTCACACATACATAAAGAATACGTATGCAATAATATCGTAGAATTGTCTCAGAAAGTAGTCACATTAATTTTAAATTATTGGCTGTTTGTCTACATTCAACTAAGCACTTTTGAAATCCGTCTCAACATCTTCGTTTCGTCATTTCTCCTTACTGTTTCAGCGCGTGAACTATATATATACATAGATGCAACATTTACTAAGTGTTCAACATCTACTGACTGGGAAATAAACCCTTGCAATTTCAATAATTTTATATTTACTCACGCTGTCGAAACTACTTAAAAAAAAGTAAAAGTATATGCTGTAAATTCAGACTGACTCATGTTAACAACAAAGAGCTGTATTTAACACAAACATAACACAACCTCGACAACATAAAACTTTTGACAAAATGTCCTAGTATTTTCATGGTTTTAATCAACACCGACGACTTTACTTAAATGTAATCTCATTTTGTAATTGGGGGAAAAATAGCATTTAAGTTCGTTTGAAACACGTAATTCAGACGATAATTTATGTAACGCTTAAATAAGAACCAGTTTATAAAGCTACTGACTATGAACAAAAGGTAGTCTTTAATATTCCAAGAGGATAGGGCACGAATAATATGACGTCCTTTATAAAAAAAATTCCTTATCAACTAAAAGGAAAATAGTACTCGTGAAATGGTGTTACAATACATCATACAAGACAAACTGAGAATTTCGTTGAGAAAAAAAGGAAAACACCACTATTTTGCTAAAATGCGAACAAAGAATAAACTGAAGCGTTTGCAGTAAAAAAAATGGGCACTAGAATGTGAAAGAAATAGATACTTTTCCGTATACGTACTGAGGTTCAGTTAACTTTATGAAGCTTGAAGTAAAGGGATTTTTTAAGTTTTATTTCAATAATTCTCAGTTAACAACAATCGATTTTTTTTTCAGCAAGACTTCATTATTTTTCGAAGTTTAACATTAAAGATACGCCTGGTAATACTAGTACAAACTACATTTGCGAACTTTTCTTGGATTTCGGTCCTCAATCAAATTAATCCCAAATGTAAGCAAAACATTGCGTGGACTAACTATTCGGCCATGGTCTAATTGGTGTAATATGAGAATAGACTTTTGCTATCCACGCTAAACTTTCTCAAATTGCATACCACATGTTGCATGTACAGTAGTTATTTTTAGTTTTCTTACATTGCAATATTCCTTCAAAGTTATTGACTTTTCGTTCCAAAACATTATTTAGCAGAAAACCAAAGAATAATCCCGTTTATTTCATATGAAGACAAATAATAAAATTTTGACACATTACACCCATTACAATAAGATTTGTATTTGCTGTCCACAAACTGCTGCAAATACAAGAGTCATGAGGTAACCATGAATACAATATCGCACAGTAAAATTCCATCTATATTAAAAATACATTAAACCATCAACTACCTAAAATATTGTTACTGTACATAAATTATCCATATATTTCACTTATACATTAGTTTCTCACGTGGAGTATTTATAACAGTTCTTAGGTTGTTGTATTGTATCTTATTTTAATAATTTTAAAGCGAATTTGGGTGCACAACAATTGTATAAAGCGAAGTAATTATTACATAAATATGTATTCTGAGGTCAGAAACTATACATATTTTAAAAATATATTGCATAGTTTACCACAACGTTTTTTTTATTTTAACTTCATTTATCTTTCAGATTTTAATTTACAAGAGAAGGTACTTAAGCAGTATATATTTGCGCTCGTCTTATAAAACACATATTACAAATTTTATATTTGTAAATTAACGAATCAATGGTCTGTCAAAAATTAAATTATTTCTATACTAAAATATTATTCGTGATTTTAACAATAAAACTTTTTACTAATATATGAGAACACTTACCAGCAAATAGTAGGCTTAATGTACAAAATATAATTAATTCATATGTGAGTGGTCATTAAAGATTCATTGAGCATACTTTAATCATAACTAGTTTGTAGTCATTCAAACGTGTGCATTCTAAACATTACGTGAAAGTCACCTGTTGTGCAGAGTGTGATATTTTGGGTAAGTCTTTACTAGTCTGTTTCTATGAAAAATAATACATTTATACTCTCTAATATGTACTAAATTTTGTTACAAACAATAGCTTCTTTAAAAATTAATCACTAAAACAAATGGTTAACAATACAAAATGCTGACATGAAATATTCAAACACAGCAATGTCCAAATATCCATAAAGCCTACTTTAATATAACACAAAACTCAAATACATTATATTAAATTTCACCAAAATACTTAATTTACATTTAGTAGCGTATGTATTTAACTTTTATTTACTAAAATTGTTATCTAATAGTTAATTCTCATCAAAAGAACTAAATCATATATTTGCACTATTTCTATCAACAATTTATTCAAATGCATTGTAAAATAAAATAATAAGCCAAAGCTATGCCTGCGAGTCCTTTAGAAGTGTTAAACACTCAACTTTTATTCCTATTCTTCGTCTTTGCATTATATGTGTGTTTCCACTTAGTCATACCAAAGTTCAGAATAAGACTGTATGTAATACCTTGCAAGTAACAACTTTGAAACTAATCATATTTTACTTTTTAAAAATCAGTAAATTGTAATGTTTTTCACTTTATTGTTCGAGAACTATCGATGTTCATCTTCTCTTCTTGAGCCTAGAGACATAGTTACAAATAAAATCATTCCTCTCAAGCTTTCGAGCTATTTTCTTTTTCAATTAAATACAAAATCTTAGGACAGTGCATTTCCAAAATGGAATTTAAGCGAATCTACAAACCATATTACAAAATTATTCCTAATATAGTGATAAGATATCATTAATTTATTGGAGGGATGTATTTTAAGTCTTTTATCAAAATGGGTAACACAAATTCTAAACATTTTATATCTAACCAACTAAGTCAAATGTGTGGAATAGGATAGGAACCTTTTAGTATCAGTGTAATCTTGCAGTAATCTGGCGTAAAATTCGGTTTCATCGCACAATATTCCCGTCAAAGTATCGAATCTTTGCTTTATTTTTACAATAGTAGTTTTTTTTTGTATTTAATGGTCCTTCATTGTATTGTTCTGGAAAATTATAGGACCAGGCAGCCAAACACTTTGTTGCAGTAAACATAATTTTAATTGCTTTGTTACAAACCCGCAGGAACTTTTTTTGTTAGTATTAAAAATACGAACATGTTTTTTTAATTTATTCAAGATCCTTCTCTTACTTCGGTTTATGCATAGATTAGAGAAATTTGACTGTTATAAGTTTGCATCATTTATCCTTTGCCACACATTATCGTCAAGTACAACGCAATCCTGCAAAATACCATGTACCTAATAAAATCTTAAAATTATAAGAGAAATTAAAACAACAGTTCCTAAACAAACTAAGTATTTTCTTGTTTGTTACTTATTATATTACAGCAAAAATATATAAATTTAACTATATATCTATCAACCTACTGAATTGATTGATATTTAACAACCTCTCTATTATTATCACAAACAGTGTTAACTTACAATTTCTGCAAGCACCTAGAAATTTTCCCAACCTTTGCTATTTCTTTCGAAATCAAGCATCATCTCTTAGCTGTCAAACTGAAAGTACCCTTTTTTTAAATTTTCTTTAAATTTTTTACTGCTGTATCATAAACAAAATAAGTACAAAACCGGTTTCTAGCAAAGTGGATGTACTCTAAAGATTAAGTTTAGCGCAATGGTTTTATTTATTAACACTTCAAACTTACAATGTGGTGTTGGGAAAGCATTTATTAATTTTCCCTTAGGACATACACATGCATGCAGTAAAATTATTTCCTTTCCCTACTAGGTATTGGTACACATATGAGTATTATAGAATCAATCTACTGTTTTCTTTTTATTTTGTCTGTCCTTTGCGAGTTGTGATGGCGTGTAGGTAATGGTCGAGTGTGGAGGTGCAGTCTGGTTGGATCTTGTTCGTACACCAGAAACTCGTTCTTAGACGCAAATGCTGTCACTGATATTCCCTTCCGGTGAAGAAATCCACGCGAATCTCAAATCAACACCACAGCATTGCAAACAGCTCAAAATATTATTTCGAAAGCCTGACATACACGATGCCGGATTCTTTAAAAATGATCACGTATTTTTTTCGTTACCAATACTGCTTCCATGCACGCCACATTTCAACGACTATTCGAAGAGTTTAAATTTATATTTAGACGGTATCGTACCCAATAACTCGCCCAGGAACGTATTACAACATATTAATACTTGTAACCGTGAGGTATTCATGTTTAAATGCCTGCAATATTCTCTCCGATTCAGCGTGAGAGAGCGTTAGAATTGTGTGCAAAAATGTGTCAAGCGATTAGTTTGTTGTTGAGTATGTAGGTACGAAGGTGAATTCGTGTGTCATGCTATTTTTGTGATATTTTAATGCGTTAGTTATCGCTTATTTCCATTTTATTATAACCGAAATAAGCATACATTTCTAAAGTGTATAAAGAACTAAAAACAACTGAAATGTATTTGTTTTGCGTATTCTGTTATTCTCTGTTTCGTACTTCAAGACAGTTGTACACTTATTTAAGCTCTTACTCTTAACATTTCACTAATGTGAGTCACAATGCAAAATTAAAATGTACTGTAGATTTTGTGTAATATATATCTCAAATTCCTTTGAAATCCAGATGCCGAATTATATTGCATCAAGCATGTGAAATATGTAAAAAGTAAGTTCTCGCATAAAAATCGTAATTTCCTGAGAGTACGGGAAACAAATGTACACCACTGTAGAAAAGTTTGAATAGAAGATATGGAATAAGAAGAGCCCGGTAAAATATTTGAAAATAGTAATGCATTTTGTAAGTCTAAAGGAAAATAGCTTTGTTTGTGTGCCTAACATGCGGCGACTGACCATCACTTATACGAAAATGTGATTTTTGTGTTATTCAACTGTTAATTTTGGGAAATTGCAAGTGTTTTACAACTTTATGAGAAGGCAAAAAAATGTTATGGGCTTATATACGTTAGTTTCCTAATTATGATTAGCTAAATAATGATTTACTTAGACTAACCAACACAAACTGCTTGCCTAATTATTCCTCTCCACGAATATGTGGTAACACTCGTAAAATACGTTTCGGGTTTAAATTCTGCAGTTGGTTGCTATAGTCGTTCTGTAGGAGCCAATGACAAAATGCAATGCCTGTTGAGTTACTGTTTTTTATTGGAGTACTTGTATGTCAACCAGCGTTGTCCTTGTTTGGGCCATAACAATGTTCGTAACAGCTGTTTAGCGAAACGCAAAAGTAAGGTTAGTTTTACACTGTAAAAAACCTTCCTAAAATGTTTAGGAAGTTATTATCCCAGATGCAGTATGGGGCAGTTACTATACTTCCGTCTTGTAAATATGCAAACTTTTACAGTTGTTACAATACAAGTCTGGTAACTCCAGTATACATTCGACTGTTTTATAATTAGGTTTAGGAGTGCTACCATGGATGTCTGGGAAACAATTCTACCATACCTACTTTCTTAGCGCTCATATACGCACGTGGGGTAAATTTACCAACAATTTTTTAGAGTGTACTACAGGTCAGAAAGAAAATGCGTTTTCTTATGGCAGGTTTAGAAAAAAATTCCGCTTGTAGTAATTTAAATGTGTTTTGTGTATTACCGTACGAACTCTATTGTTAATAGACTTTATACAGTGGAAAGTTGCAAGAATCTTTTATGCAACCGTATTTTACAAAACAGTGTAGCAACTTACGTTATGTGCGAGTGTACGGTGGTCATATTGTTGTTTAAGGTCACGCTTTTTAATTCTGCATCGTTTTCGAAAGATTTTTTTTAACGCAATGTTATACGCACATTAAAAATTCATTCTTACAGTTTTAACACTCATCATCGTTTCTATCTGAATTTTTCTGTTGCAATACACCAAACGGATTATTAAATTTTTGCCCCGGAAATATCACATATTTTTTGCCAAAATAAACCCAAATGAATCAAAATAGAGTTTTTCTAGCAAACAGTACAATAATTTAATAAGCGCTCTGCCAAAATTGTGTATCGTATGACTGTACATAGTCCAAAATTTTTCAAAGCATTTCGTTAAAAGATATTTGCGTTATTTGTAATTGTTTGAAATAAATGAAAGATCATGGCCTTAAAGACGAGTCACAACTATTCAATAGACGAGCACCACAGTTATTATTAGCTCTGTCAGATGTTGACACGCCAATAACGAAAGAGGAATGTCAAATCTATACATGTTACATTCAAGCCTACGCCCTTAAGGCCGCGGATTTCCTATTTATGCTGGTTTTGCGAGTTTAATTTTTTTTATTCCTGAAAGGGCGCAGATACCACAAAACCGTTACTTAGAAATGTTGGAAATTGTTTGTTCTATGCAGCCTAAATAATTGTAAAGAGAAAGTTCTATCCTGTTGGCTAGTAGTCGACTTAATTAAATTTTCTTAGAGTCTATAACTAGCCGAAACTAAAAACTTATGTTTTGAAAAATATGCTACACAGTACGAACAATTTCCAGAATTTCCCGTTCAAGAATTAAAAACTAAAATTTACTTAAATAGCAAATTCATCTGTAGCCTTAAATTGAATAAGTGAGAAATAAACCACTTATGTTATTTTCCACTAGTTTAGGTAGAAAATCAGCAACTGAAGTTAGTGAAACCATGCCGATTGTGACTAAATCATACTGATGTAGAAGTGATTTCCACTTATTCTCAGTGAATTTCACTTGTTTACAGATGTTCAGTGAATTACACACGTTCGTAAGTAAAAACAGACTGTTAAGTCTGGTTTCAGTTATTAACATTTCACTGACTGTAACCACTAATTTGGATTAAGAGTGTAGCAAACAATCAACACTCCTCGCTATAAATATCAAGTGTAGAGGAAAATATGAGAAATTAGGCATCGTGTACGGGAGGCTTTAGTCGAAACCTCGCCATTGGGATGAAAGCAGCGCCAGACCAGATGAAATGCAGCGTCGTCGTTTCTTGGAGACAGTAGGTAAGTTAGCAAGTAATGTTTGCGGAGGCGGGGTGCTCCAGCTTAGACAGCTGAGAGATGTAAGTGGAATGTCCTAGTCTCGTGTTGTTTACTCCCGCAGCTTGTGCCACTCGGCAATCTGCCTGCGTGGAGAGCTGCATACTTCGTTCCAGTGGTGCAAGGCGGATCCCGTGCTCTTCGCAGAGCCCAGCTCCAGCCGACCAATCACCTGCCCAGACAACAAAACACAACACATAAGTGGCAAACAATAACCCTTATAAGTCATTCGGGATAAAGTGAGCACTAAATATATATAACCTTCGAAGAAATAACACTAGTTCTTAGGGTGACCAGAAACAAACTCATAAATTGAAGAGAAAAAAATTAATAAGATGACATTTTATATGCACAATGTGGCAACGTTGCACAGTATTTAGTCTCCTCTTGCTCTCCACAGATATATTACTTATATTATTACTACAGCTGTATTGACCTGCATATTATGGATCCAAACATAATTCTACGTTTTCTCGGCGTAACATACATAAAATAATATCTGGAAGATTAGCGCAAGAAGGGGTATTTCACCATGCAATGTGGCACGTGAATAGTCGCCCAACATTTTGCCACTTACATTTTCGTCTTCAATTTATCCCAGAATTTGCGTGGTGTGTTTTTTATGCATTTGTTTCTGGACATACCGTACACTTAAACATAATAACAGTTACCTTACTCCTGGTATAGTTGGCAGAAAATTGCCGAATATAGTTCCGTGCATTTTCCTATTAATTCAGAAACAAAATCAACTTAAATCAGCATATTATGGTTTCATATAACCAATCTAACTATACAGGTTCCTACCGAATACACAAGTTATATTACATCTTAACATCAAGTGACGTGCCCGGAGAGTGTAGACATTTCCCGTCGTTAGCCGTTACGCGCGGAAAGCTATGAATTGGCTAAAACTATAAATTAAGGTGGGCTTTTTAGAGTGCTCCCTTTATCCCGAAGCACCTATAAAACTCGTCTCTGCTAAAAATAATTCCCGTTGTTTTACGAGAAAGTTCTGGTGAAATTTTCCAGACGTTTCTTTAAATTTGCAGAAGGCAACTACAACCCCACTTATGAAAACTCGAATATTTTTTAAACTTCTTTAAGAAGCAGATTGCAGACCCACGAAACTGTGTGTCCGTCACATTTTAGTTTCGTTACACAAACTTACGTATAATTTATTAATGTAACGAAATGTTGTTACTGTATTGTAAAGCAAGGTTGCCATAAATTAAACAGACATTTCCGTAACATTTTCCGTCAATTGAAAGGACCTTTTTAATTGTATTCTTTCACAACAGCAAAAATTTTGTTGTAGCATAAGGAATGCCATGTATTGACCAGTAAACCAATTCTGTAGCTGTAGAAAAAAAATTGTTTCTAATAAATAATTGAAAATAAAGTTTCCATAAAAGTAAATATTCGTTTAAAATTTACAGTTATGCCAATAAATAAAACGTTTTGTCATTACAACATTTCAGACATAATGTTACGGTAAGGCTCGTTCAATGTTTTCTTAAGAAAAACATTTTCATCAAAGGGAATATTTTAAAGAATAATCTAGTAACATGAATGAGTATTTTGTTGACTGATTATGCGAGAGGATATTGAAATAAACAACCGACGAAATTACGTGAAAAGAATTGGTTATGTCGATAAATTCTACCGGCCATATGTATGCAGTTTGCGTGCAAGAATCTAGCTTGCATTTGCAGTGTTTGAAGGCAAGTATTCTAACCAAACAATAGAGTAACTTCAGTTCTAGGTAAGCTAACCAAAAGTTAAACATTATATCTTAAAATTACAGAATAAAGAAAAAAGTTTTCAACGCAGGCAAAATGGATAGAAACAAAATATTGATGTAAATATTGTTTAGAACTCCACATACTATCCAAATGCTTTATTTATAACGTCGCAATTATAATTTAATAAAAAAACTAGGATTTTATAATCGATGATTTCTTTTCCTATGTTTTTAGTATGTGTAGTTGATACATAATTTTAATAGTCTTATAAACCAAATTGTGTAATAAATTTGTTGAAATCGTACGAATTAACCTCGTGAATATAAAATAAATTGAAAATCTTTAGTTAGCTTTATATTTAAAAAATTTACAACATCTCCATAAATGTGGTACATCTAAAGTAACGCAATTTTAAAATGTCGCTAATATAGTAGCGTAAGTATTAATAGATTAAGGGCGCGGTCTACCGCAATTTTCAGTATCATTATTTTATTTTGTATTTGTACCAAATATTTTTTAATTGTTTTATACACAACATGTGACTAAATTTGGCTCTTATAAATTTTTTTTATCTCTCATAGTTTTCGCGTAATGGCTTGTTAAAGTCATATTTTGCATGTTTCCGTTTTAACGACTACACTAAAACCAACTGATATACCAAACTCAAAAAAATCACAGTGAATAAAGACATTTCAGGCTACAATGACATGCTCATAAAATTAAAGAATAAACATTATTTGTATTTTTTTAAAAAATATTGAACTTTTTAAATTTTTATTTTCAGTTTCAGTAATTTTTTGAAATTCAAATAATTTTTATTCTTTAATTTTATGAGTATGTCATTGTAGCCTGAAATGTCTTTATACACTGTAATTTTTTTGAGTTTGGTATATCAGTTGGTTTTAGTGTAGTCGTTAAAACGGAAACATGCAAAATATGACTTTAACAAGCCATTACGCGAAAACTATGAGAGATAAAAAATTTCACAAGAGCCAAATTTAGTCACATTTTGTGTATTCAATAAGAAAAAAAAAATATCTGGTACAAATAAAAAATAAAAAAATTGTGATGAAAATTGCGGTAGACCGCGCCCTTAACCACGTAACAGCATTTAAGTTTCACTCGAATAATATTGTCGTAAATATCTATAGAATGGTTCCAATAAATGATTGTGGGCATTGGACAAAATACGCAAGCATTTAATTGGAAATTCAAATAAACAGTTTTAAATGAACCGTTTGTTTATCCTGCCAACTGTGTTGTTTGCAATTATCAAAAACAGGAACAAATACGATAATAGTGAAATGTGTTACATTTTATAATTTACTGATGTGAGTACTACAACTATAATAGTATAGTTGGTGGGGGACGGGGTACCCAAATGCAATGAAACCTCTTTTATTTGTGCAGAAGTCTGACCTGCGTGTCCATAGGCGTCTGCTAAACCTGACGAATGACTTGAAATGAGTTCTTACTATGACGAAGAACGGAATGCGAATTACGAAGGATAAGAAAATACCATCCGTAAACTCACCACTGACAACGACAAAGAAAAAGGCACTATTCCAGCCTGGACTTGAACCAGGAACATTTTGTAAAGAGGCGAGCCGTCTGACAACTACACCACCGTGGCAAGCGGTGTAAATATAATTATGGAATAATAGCTGTTACCTCATTCTTGGTCACCCTGTCCCAGTCCAACAGCAAGAACTCCAGGCTAATGTGGTCCAAGCCGTCTGCGCCTGCTGGTATGTCAAACACGAAGGACTCGTTGAACACAGGGTTGAGTGTACGCTTCTTGACATGTGTCTTCTTCTTTGCTATCCGCTGGTTGTTGTAAAGCAGGTACATTTTCACGTAAGGATCTGTGAAACACACAAATGTATAACATACTATCGTTATTAGAGTACAAACCAGACGCCACTAATTAATTAAAAATTAATATTTTTGGCATAGACTTACGGTGCTATTATAACAATACCAGAACCCAACTAAGCGGGGCCCGCGGTGGTCGACGGGTTAGACCCCCTGCCTCTCACCAAGGCGATCCGGGTGGGAATCGTGTCGGACGATGCTGTTGGTAGGCGGGATTTCTCGGGGATCTCCCGTTTCCCCCGCCCCCTCATTCCGGTGCCATTCCACACTCACTTCATGTCACCCCTCACGAGCGCCGAAGATCTCGATGTTAAGCGCTGACCAAAATCTCTACTCTCTCACTCCTCAACTAAGCGCTGAGAATATTTTTCTTACTTACGCTTAGTTGGGGAAATTTTAGCACATTTATATTTACAACGTCTTAACACGGTAATCGTAGAAACATATTAAAAAGTCTGTGTTATATTTGATAGAAACAGTAGTACAATGAAATAAAGGTGCAAATATATATTTACAATTTTAAGGACCTTGATAACACCATGCAATACACAAATGTTAAATTGTATGTTACGTTGTTACTTTGCAAACACTATTTATGATTTGAAAACGTATAAATAAATAAATATATGCAAGCACACTTTTGCCTATAATTTTACTTGGTAATAGTAAGGGTTAAAACTTTTCGTAATAAATTGTGTCAGGGTGACTATTGAGGTCTTGTGTGGGTGAAACTCTATTAACTGCAATAAAAAAATAAAAATAGTTCAAATAGTTTATTCAACAGTAATTAAATAAAACTAATTTAATGATTTAATTTTTAAACACTTGCTGAGGTTTAAAAGATATATCTAGTAGGGCGTCACTTTCTAGCGACTCCTGTGAACATGGGAATCTCCCGAGAACCCTCCGAGAGGCTAAAGCACGCATGGAGCCGCTACACATTAAACTTGAATTAGTTAGAAATGAACCACTTCAATTAAATTCCTAAAACGAGAAATTGAAGTTAATGAAACAGTGCAGATTGTTTCAATGACTAAACCTTACTGATTTAAAAGTAATTTCTTATTATTCTCAGTGAATTTCATCTGTCTGTTAACTAATTGTCAGTGAATTATACAGGTTCATTAGTCAGAAACAGATTATTAAATAGAATTTCAGTAATTAACCCCTGTTTCGTATTCCGGGTGCAATCAAATATATCATAATTGTATCACTAGAATATAAAGTAAATAGCATATAAAAAAACGCATTCGCTATTAAAATTAATAACAAATCACAGTATATAAAATGACTGGAAAGTGAACAGGTAGCTGAAAGGTTTATTTATTTATTTGCGACTTATTTTTACAGTGGTGAAGTTAAGGTGTAACCACCTTGTCCTACACTTTTAACAACTGAAAAAGAAAAAAAAATCATTGTAGAGTGGCAAAATTAAATTAAACAGCAAATGGCGAACGATGAAATGGCCACTATGATACATGTTTGAAGCTATGTGTACTAACAATAAATTTGTATCTGAGACTGCGTTCATGGGGCATTTTTTAGGAATTTAGAACTTCACGCACATTTCAAGAATGTTCGCTAGATAGCACGTTATGTTATAATCAATAAGGTCGAGAATGAAGTAAAAGTTTTACTCAATGACATGAGGTAATTATATAAATAATTTTACTCATAAATAGTTGCCTTAAGTTGAAACTATATGTTTCCTACAAAGTTTTTCATTGTTGTGATATTATTTTTTTAATTTTTATAACTATCACGGGGACAATCATATAAATTTGATCCAATATACCTCATAACGTTACTATAGGTCGTTTGGGATTATTTGCTTGGACATACTCCATTGCGAAATAAATGACTGTCAAAAGAAAGCTAAAAATAAAAATAAGACACGAAAACATAAATAATTAGAGTATGCTTTAGTCAACAGGATACATACACAACATGAAATTCCAAAACTGGAATCTGGTCAGATAAAATAAAGAACATGGATTTTCCAGTCTCTTCATCAGTCGCACTCGTGTTCCTGAACCCTGTGTGTCTACCTGATGACGGGAACAGATTCCAGTTCCCGAAACGTTGTTAATACTGACTGTTTGGAAAACTACTGTGTTTTATATCGTCTCATCGTTCGTGTCGTTCGTTGTTTTTTTCTGTTTGTGTCCGACATCTTTGTGTTTTTATCGTCTCATCGTTGTGTCGTTTGCTGTATTTCTGTTTGTGTTTTTGTTGCGTCTCATCGTTGTGTCGCATGTCAACTTAGGTTTTTATATTTTTGTTATTTATTTTATTTTTTGTTTGTTCTTTGCTTTATCTGACCAGATTCCAGTTTTTTTATTTCATGTTGTGTATGTATCCTGATAACTATAGCATACTCTGCTTATTTATGTTTTCTTGTCTTCTTTTTATTTTTAGTTTTCTTTTGACAGACATTTATTTCGCAATTGAGTATGTCCAAGCAAATAAACCCAGCCAATGTGCACTGTACCACAACTTTAAGAATCAAATACAAATAATGCACAAATCTCATAAAGAGATACACCACGTTCATAATTTTGGTGTATAATCCTGGTCGAATTGCTTACGGATTTTTTATGTATCAGATGTTACTCGGTACAGAATATGTTTCTTCGTTAGCTAAACGCAATATGTTCTCATAACATTAGCACGAATTAAATTTTTAAAAATGATTACAGTTGGGACCTACTCTTTGCTTACAAATTAATTAACAATATGGTTATATTCATTCAAAAGGATTTTCGACAAATTTAACTTAATCGGAGTGATAATAATTTACTGCGGAAAATTGCAGGCTTAGTTAAAGGACAATTATACAGTCAAAACCACACTGCTTTATAAATTATTATGTATGTTTACGTGAAACATTTTCAATAAACATTAGAAATTTGCACTGAAGTTAAGAGCACAACTTAGATAACAGAATATAAACAGTTATCTTTCCATTTAAACTTGTATACGTAAAGAGTATTGAACATGCGTTTGAGTCAACTAATACACTAATGTACAAGGTAAGTTTTTGTCATTATCTAAGAGAGAGTTTTACGTTTAGGCTAAAATAAACAGGCCAAGGGGTCTGTATCACTGCGCCTATAAAACATCGTTTGTAAATTTATAATCTGTATTATAGTATATAATGTAAGATAAATAAACGTTTCACATTTTTAAATACATGTTTATTGCATTCTTTTGAGTGCTTGTATGATTCCATATAGGTTTTTTCAGACCACTTACGTTTCTAGAGACGTTCAGTGGAGTATCAGTTATCTTATTTACCTATAGAGCATGTTTGCAGGCAGGTAGTTGGACTTAATAACGTCACGCCAACATCTAATATATTCCAGATGTTTTGATTGGCTCACAAACAGTAAATAGGGAAGAAATCTGCTAAGACATGTAGTTAGGATCGAATAATTCTCCTCCAGGAATTTCATAAATCTATGTAAAAACTAATTCAGGATTGCAGGACAAGGAATCGAATTTGTGTCTTCTCAATGAGAGACTACTTTTCTACTACAGTGTAAGTTTGCTCGGTGAAAATGCGTGCATTGTTATCAAACGAAAAATTAAACCATTTGTCGGCGGCGAGTTGGTTTATAATAATATATTTTTAAAAAAATATTTAACACACAACGTTTTTAAAACAACTTTATTGCGCTGTAAAGATGTCAACTGTTGTGTGATATTTCTCATCGACAGCTACTGTCTACACTCCTTGCTATTATCTATTGCATGCACCCCACGTTTTTAGCCTACTTTACGAAGGAAAAGTAGGCTTATGAGATCACCTTCCTATGTATGTGCGTGTGTCCCTAAAAATTTTTGAACCAATAAACCGAAACTCATCAAACTTTGTACACATATAGCACTTAGTAACCTGACATGACTTTTATATATTTCGTTTATGCACTTTTCATATTTTCAAAATGGCTACCATTTTAACAATTTTTAATCAAGTAAGATATATAATGATCCGTATTTAAGAATTTCATCAAACTTGGTACACATATGCTTCACAAAAAACTGATTTGACTTTTGTGTATTTCGTTCACCCCCGTTTATACTCTTAAAATGGATGTCATTTTTTTTTTTTTTTAATTTTGAGTGTAGTGTTAGGAAATAATTTTAAGAATTTCATCAGACTTGGTACACACATACTGTATAAAAAGCTGACTTTCCTTTTGCAAATTTAGTTTATCCTGTACTCTTATTTTTAAAATAAATAAGCTAGATATTTAAGGAACCGAATTTGAGAATTTCAACAAAACTTGGTACACATATAGGCCTACTACGCTTGACTTTGTGTATTTTGTTTATCTTGTGTTTATATTTTTTAAAAATGGAGGCTATTTTTATATTTTTAGCATAGTATTTCATATCGTAGCAGATACTTTTCATCAAACTTTGCTTAAATATAATGTGTACAAAGCTGACTTTACGTTGTGTATTTCGTTCATCCTGTATTCATATTTTCGAATTGTCAGCCATTTTTATGATTTTAAGCATAATATTACATACCTTAGGAAATATTTTTTCTGAATTTCATCAAATTTAGTATACATATACAAATTAGTATGCTGACTTAACTATTGTATATTTAATTCGTCCTGTGTTTATAGTAAATAAATGCGGCAATTTCTTTAGCTTGACATAACTGAGAAAATTTTCTTCC
>PNEQ01110128.1:27411-55531 GCA_003012365.1 Medauroidea extradentata
ATATATATATATATATATATATATATATATATATATATATATATATATATATATATAGAATTGTTTCAAACTTTGCACACATATACTACTTAGAACGCTGACTTAATTTTTGTGTATTTCGTTTATCATATGTCTAAAGTAATAATATTGTTTAATATTCATAGCTGTACGCAAACGGTTTTAACTCTCAGGGTTAATATGCACCCACTTTGAGTGTTATCAGTTATGCTGGTAACTTCTTGTTCGTTTTTATCTTACAAATATTTTTATATGAGAAATTATATTGTACTCTTTAGTACGCTTTAAAAATGTAGTACATTAAAATATTTTACTTGTAATTATGTTCTTGTTTTTAGTCTTGTGTACATGAAATTCCATAATAACGTGTTTTAAAAATATAGTGCAGCAAAAATTATTTTTTTTATTTTTTTATTTTTAACCTTTTCGGAGATGTGTTTAAAGTTTAAAGTATCTAGCTCATCGGCAAGTTAGATTAACATGGTAAACTAAAACAAAATATTTTATACGTTGTGTAGATAATTGTTTTTTCAATGCATACATCTTATAATGCATTGTCACTCAGTAATGAGTTATGTTTGAAATTTCAGGTCTCTAGCGCATCAGGAAATTAGTTTAAAATCAATTGCAAAATTTATACCCAACATACAAGACGAAAGTCGGGAAAAGGAGTAAGTAAATCTTATATAAATGCAATGCTGATTTTTACCGAACATCTTATTGTTACCGAACAGGCAAGCAAACTGACAAAAAAGGAAGTTAGTAAAAACATGTAAAACGACCTATACCTCACAGTTATTTAGGAACTTTCGGAACTGCAAAGAAGTATTGTGTTAAATTCTATCCAAGTAACAAATTGACTAAAAAAATTACTATAACATTGTGCTGGTTATTTACAATGACGTATGGTACCTATTTTTGTTTTAGCTATGACGTGAAATAATCAGATTAGTACGACAGTTTTTTTAGAATTATATGCTCACGCAATCAGGGCAAAGAGTTATTTCCAATATCATAAAATACCAACAAGAATGGCTGTGTTGGGATGTTAAAATTGTTAGCTTGATTTTTAATGTATACGCAAAGCAGACCAAGATTCATTGGCGGATATTTGAAGATAGTGTAAAATCACGAGAATCATTTCTGCCAGCGTATTCTCAAAACCAATGTAGCTTGTTGCTCTTTGTTTTATTGACCGATGGTTGTGTATCATGGTGTAACTGCTCATTGAAAAACCACAGACGTTCAGTCATAGCGCAACAGAACTAGCATTAGCCTAGTCAAATAGGGACTCAACGGTAACAAAAGAAAAGTGTCGGGAATTATAACTTTACGTTGAGTGAGTGAGTGATTCAGTGAGGAGTGGGTGAGTGAGTTAGTGAATGAATGAGTGAGTGAGAGGTTTTGATCAGCGCTTAACATCTTGGTCTTCAGTACTGGTGAGGGGTAACATGAGGTAAGTATGGAACGGCGCCGGAATGATAGGGCGGGGGAAACGGGAGATCCCCGAAAAAACCCGCTGACCAACGGCATCGTCCGGCACGATTCAACTTTACGTTGAAGTACAGTAAAATTTTTCTGTTAAAAATCACGATCTCTACGGATAGTGTTTGTGCACTGTGTAGTTGAGAAAATACTTTTTTTGATTTTCCGCTGTACGGTCTAAAGACCTTCAAGTAATAAATTATATTTATAGCATCAATATTTTTAAGGCTTATTTGTGCAGTCATTGCCAAATACTCCTGATTAACTTACAACAATGTTTAACTCGTATTTCCCAAAAACTTCACAGATTTCTTGAAAGTCATGCGTATAAGAAAAATTCAACTATTTATAGCAAAACGTCCTCGGTGATTAAGTTATCTGTCAGCAGAAACTTACCGAGCTGAGACTGCTAAGTCATCGCACGTTATCACCACCGTATATTATCAAAGGTCAAGTTTTGAGATAAATTCCTAGCTGGTGTTCCCCGCAAAGTTATGGAAGGAATTAGTAACACTAATATGAGTGAACTTAAAGAAATGTACACCATTAACAAATTTATTTTTAAAACATAGCTAACGTGTGTTGGTAATATCATAAAAATAGATTTTAGTTTGCTATTTACGATAAACTTTACAAATATTAACTGGTTAAGTTTTGAAATGGTGCATGGTAAAATAAAGTTTCATATTCAGAAAGAAAAGTTCGCATATAATATGTAAAAACAGGAAAACTCTGAAGCGATACAGATGACAATGACATTTACAATGTTACCTTGTACTATTTTATGTGTCACATGCCTCATAGATCGATAAATGATGTGAACGTGTTCATAAGTGACTACTTTATTAGCCTACTTTCCGAAGGCAAAAGTAGGCTTACGTGATCACTAGAGATGATGGTTTATCGCAGGAAAACTTTACGGTTTGCTGGATTTCAGCACATGTTCAGATTAACCTGTTACCCTAATTAAATAAGCCAATAATAATCCCGATATTGTAGTATTTATTTTATGCCTGTTATTCGTCTATAGACATCTACGTTGTGTCAGACGTTGTACCACCGAATCATGTATGTTGCAAGAGACTACGGCGTTTTCATGGAAATGTTGGCAGAAAATATTTTTGCGATGTACCACCATCTCTAATGATCACATTTCTGTCTGTGTGTCCGTGTGTATGTGTGCGTGTCCTAAACACATTTGAACCAGTGGACCGAATTTCATCAGACCTTGTATACATATAGTATGATCTTTGAAAGAACTGTGCAATGGGAGTTCATGACTAGATTCAATTTCTTGGACGTACTCCATTGCAAAATTGAACGACAGTCGTTCAATTTTGCAATGGAGTACGTCCAAGAAATTGAATCTAGTCATACATATAATACTTAGTAACCTGACTTTATTTTTATATATTTTTCTCTGCGCGAGAGGTTTACGGATGTTTAAATTATTTTAAAATGAAAACACGAATATTTTTAAAATTCGGTTATTATAGAGGGATACGTATCATAATAATAAATATTATATAAAAAAATACAGTTTTCCATTTTTTCAGATTTTGTTGTTTGAAGCCCTTAGTTTTCTAAAAACAGATTTAATTTTTTACTTGAAAGTAAAATCTACTATCGCATAGTGACACACAAATAGGAACAGGAATTTTTTATGAAAATATTTTTACCCCACTTTGTTTCAGTGTCCTACGTGTACACCTGCAGCTCAACTTCGTCGCTATTGACAGAGTTGTTATTCATTTGACTGTGTCTATCAGTACACGGGTAACTGCGACACAACACGGCTGTGATTTGGGGGTTTAACCTCAAGACGCTGGGTGTTACGGCATCCAATCACTGACCACAGAGCCGAGATACAGGTGCGCACGTAAGGCACTGAAACAAAGTGCTGCAAAATCTTTTCGCGGAATTTCCTATCTCTACATAGAAATAAACTTCCGCTGATAAATATCTACTTGGCTAAATAATCTCATCGAATTTTTATTAGTAAGTTAGTTCATATTTTATTGACGATTGAGAATTCCAATCGTCCGCTCGACGTCGTACCTTTATTCCCTCACCACACGTTTGTTATTTTCAGGTAGAACTCTGAAAGATAGAAGCATCCCATCACTGACTTTGAAGCAGAACTGCAGGTGTGCACGTAAAGCATTGAAACAACTTGGTGCAGCATTCTTTTCACCAAAAATCATTAGCTCTTGGTAGGGAAAGGAAAAATTAATGAGTTCAATGATTCGCATGCTAGAATCCAATGTTATTTGTATGCTCAAGCGTCGTCTATACGTGTATTGTCTGCAGTTGCAGTGAGTAGCAGCAGCTTGTGGACAGATAGTCGAGGTTTGAGTATACAAAGAACATTGGATTCTAGCATGCAGGCAGTTTAAATCGCTAATTTTTCCTTTCCCTAGCTCTAAGGATGTACTAGCCTAAAATTTTACCGTGCATAGTTATAATTTTTAAATAATTATCTAACTACAAATATCATGGATGTTTATAAGTCAAATATAGCACTGTCAATATTCTTAATTTGTTAAGAGCTTGCTCGTTTGTCCAAAAGATTACATACAATTTTTCTGTAAAGTATCTGACACTATTATCAAAAACTCTCAAATTAATCAGTGTTTATGAATATGCAGTCACAGTGACAGATACTGTATATATGCTATGTTTGTTTAAAATCATATAAATGATTTTGAATACCCGACATTATCATTATTAAATAATTTAATATGCACTATTTTGAAATATTTTCATGTCGAATTTTAATCACATGGGTATAAACGGGCTTCCATAAATAATAGTGTGTCACATTTGACTTGAATATGTTGATTCTCTTTCAGTTTTATTACACAAAAGCTATCGTTTTAATTGGTACGTCAACTATGAAAGAGTCGTGTAAAAATACTACGTAATTATGTGGTTGATGACTGCGGTCGATGATATCAACATACCAAGTTATATCGTGATTGTTGAAATATTACGACCGATATAGAATATTAACCTTAAATGTGTGACACAGATTTTAAAACTTAGTGTCGAAACTATTTAAATCGATAATATGTTTCTGTTATCTACTGTATATTTTAATGTTACAAATTTGGCAGTAATAGAGTGACTAGTTTCTGTAATACGTCGCAATAAATCTTTATTCTTCCACGTGGTCCTTCTTTCCAAAAACGGGGACAAATGTATTTGGGTAGGCCCACTGTAATTTTGTGACAGATGGTGACGCTTAAAACGTTTCATTCAATTAATTTTGTTTTAAGGTTTCGTGGTGAGGAATAATAAACATGAATGTTTGTGTTGTAACTATTTTGAAAATACATGTTTGACACGCTTGAATTTAAGTTGGTTTTCGTTTTCTTCCGCGTGTATAATACTAATTTTAGTAGAGTAAGTGCGAACTAATTTCATTGTTCAGTTTGTCAGATATTATATATAAACTTTGTATGATCTTATGGCACTACATTATAAAACGGCCGACAAAATAAGTTGTGGTGCAACTTTTTTTTTTTTTTTTTTTTGTGAATTGAACTTTTAGGTTACAAAATTTGGTTGAAATTGATTGAGTGACGTTACGTTTCCATGGGCTAACCTAAAAGTATGTATGGTCAGTATGTTAAATAAGTGTGTCAGCATTTTTTATTGCATATATTCTTCTTCTTTCGTTTGAACAAACTTTGGAGTAAATAAGATATATCAATCTTTAATATTCCGCGCATTTCTTCTAGCCCAGTATTGTTGCTTTCTGGTATTCCTTTTCTTACTTCTTCAGAGATTTTAATCGTTTGCTTCGTTTGTTTGGCTTTGGTGATGACATGGACCCTACATAATTTTGTAGTTTTACGTTTTCTCTGTGAGCATATTTTCTGTAATTTGTAGGCTTTTTTATTTTTTTATTCTTTCTCTGTTTTGTCATTGGTTTGATCAATGGTCTGGTTATTAAAAAACAGAAGAAGACAAAAAAAATTTTTTTGGACAGTCTCTATTTGGGTCCATTCTGAGGATGTGTCTAGTGTCTATAAACATAAATTTATTTATTTTTCTCATTGTGTCTGAGAGTTTTTCGGTTCTTTGGTAAAATTACGCTATTGATATTGACGTTGGAGCCTAGGATCTTTCTTAATAGCTTTTTCTTTCCGTATTTCTTGCGTACCTACTTTGGTGGGAACCGTTTGAGTATTTTCTGATCTATAGTATAAGAGTTTTCTTTTGTGTGTGCAGAAATATCAACTAAATAGATAAACCTGTACATATATACCCTTATTATTCCAGACATTTCCATTATCCACTTGACGTAAATATGTGTAATAGTGCCCGAGATATGGCACAATTTCCTAGATTTTCGAATGGCCGAAAGTTTGAAATAATATGCATCCGATGCGGTCAAAAAGTACGAAAGAATGAATATCCTAGCTCACTGTCTATAACATGTCAAAGAGAACACAATTGAAAAGATACATACATTAACCAACGGGAAGGTATCAAGCAATATCTGTAATTCTTCCTCAAATGAATAAGAACTTAATTTAAAGAAAATGATATTTTATATAAATATCGTGGGAGATGAGTTAGTGGATGACAAGGGAGAAATGGAAGGAAAAATAGAAAACTTAAATTTTTTTAAATTTTAGTACGATAATATCCAGGACTCTATAATAACCTAAATTTAAAAATATTCTCCTTTTGATTTTAAAATAACTTTACTCTTCGGAAACTTCTGCACGAGTGGTTTACGGATGTTAAAATTATTTTAAAATCAAAACGCAAATATTATTTAATTTCGGTTATTATAGAGTCCTAGATATTATCGTGCAAAAAAATTTTAAAAAATTACTGTTTTCCATTTTTATGGATTTTGTGGTTTCAGTCCCTTATTTTTCTAAGTACTTTTTTCAACAGACGTTCGTTAATAAACTATCTACTCGGCAAAAAAAATGTCATTGAAATAATATGAGTAGTTTCGATTTTATCGACGATTAAATATTCCAGTCGTTCGCTCGACACCTTAATTTTCCATACACCTTAACGATAGCTTTCAATGCACGGTGGCTTCCTATGGAGTCGTATACACTGGAGTAGGTAAAGCCAGCCAAGCAGCCTTGACTTAATATTTTCAATAAACTGAAAACCTTAAGTCAAAGATATTATGTTCGTTTTCAGATAACCAACAGATATGTTAATTACTTGGAAATATTTTTATTTTTTAAGTGTCATTTGATTTTGCAGTACCGTACTGGAATTTCGTGAAAAATTAAACGCATATGTCTTAAATATACTCGGAAAACATTGCAAATGGCGATAGTGAGATTTTCGTAGGTAAACTCTGTAAGTTCCATCGAGATATGTTTCTTCTAATTAATGAAAACTATTTAAATACAGTAAATTATGTTATAAATTGGGGTCTATTTTCAGAATACTTTTGTGATAAACTTTTATGGAACGTATACAATGGTTTGAAATACAGTATTTCTGTTTGTAAAAAGTGTACTAACTTGTTTTTCAACTGTTGTTACTTCATCTTTAAGAAGTATTTGTGAGTGAGACATTACGGTCAGCGCTCAACATCGAGGTCTTTAGTGCTGATGAGGGGTGACATTATGTGAGTATGGAGCAGCGCCAAAACGAAGGGGCGGGGGAAACGGGAGATCCCCGAGAAAACAAAATCCGCCAAGCAACGGCATCGTCCGACACGATTCCCACATGGACCGACCCCACTGGGAATCGAGTCCGGATAGCCTTGGTGGGAGGCGAGTGGACCACCACAACCCGACGAAGTGTGGTTTATTGATGAAATACTTATAGTAACGGATACGTAAAGTTAACTGCTAGAGTATTCAATTGTGTATAGGCGTATACGTACCTGCGAGGCCGGTGACGTCCATCTTAGGCAAGTTGCGTGCCTTCAGCACGACTACAGTGAGTCTGTTAGCTGCCGGCTGCCAGCACAGTGACACCAACACCTCGCCCCTCCCCTGCGCGCGAATCTGCAACACGTACACTTTACACACAACCACAGCCTCGTAAGTACAGCCACGATTTTATCGCAGAAATATTTATACACCATTAGGTTTTCATGCCTTATGGGTAGAGGCACAAGTATTTCGCGTATTCATCAGGCAGCAGCCTAGAATTCACAGACCTATACACGCACTGGCCACAGTATAATATTTATTGGCTTCTAGCCCTACAAGATGGTAGCTCTTGATATCACCATGAATTGTTTCCTTATTTATTTCTAGGAACGGGAATTTTTGGTGAAAATATTTTTGCCGCACTTTGTTTCAGTGCCTTTCGTGCAGAGTCGTTATTCATTTGACTGTGCCCATCAGTATACGTATAACTACGACACATCACGCCTGTGATTTGCAGGTTTAACCTCCAGACGCTGGGTGTTACTGCATCCAATCACTGACCACGTAGCAGAGATGCAGGTGCGAACTTAAGGCACTGAAATAAAGTGCTGCAAAAATATTTCCACGAAATTTCCTGTCCCTATACTTATTGCCAGCTTGCAGTCTTCAAATGTGTATCAAAACAACTGTCATCAAACCACAGAAGTGTCAGTGAAGTATACATTATTGACGTTCACCCTGACCTAGAAACACTACGTAGAGGCACGAGTATTTCGCGTATTAATCTGGCAACAGCCTAGACTTCTCAGACCTATACACACACTGGCCAAAGTCAAATATCTATTGGCTTCTAACCGTAATACGTGTTACTACAACGACTTGTTCCCTTAATTATCACTGGCTTGCAGTCGTCAAAGATGTGTTGAAACAGGTGTCGTCTTATTACAGAGGTAGTGAAGTATACATTATTGACATTCAACCTGACCTAGAATCAATACGCGAAATAATCTTGCCTCTACATGACAATGCGCGAAATAATCGTGCCTCTACTTCTGGGTAGAGGCAGTGAGTTTTGGTGAAAACAACTATGCAGTATTTTGTTGCAGTGCCTCGGGTACACACCTGCAGCTCTGCTTCATGGTCAGTTATTGGCTGTTTTTAACTCTCAACCGTATTTGGGATACACCCACATATCACAAGATTGTGGCACAGACTAAATAGTAATACAGACGTGAAATTACGTGGCGGCTCGTTTGATATAGGCGAACTTGGCCGCTTATTGGCTGCCCGAGGCTGTAGACTCCAGCCCCGTGACTGTTTGGCTCCTGCATGTTACTACAGGTTTCCTATTGGCCTGGCTGCCGACTAGCAGAGCAGCTGCCTCACGCTGATTGGCAGTAGGTGTTTCCGCCATGTTGCTGGCGGGGGAAGCCATTTTGCTGGCGTGTGTGACTGAGTTCGCCTTCCTGCCGACTATTATTCTGTGATTGTGGTGTCGCATCGCAGTGACGTTATTCTCATTGGCTCAGTCAAATGAGTGACGCCTCCACACCAATGCACGCTGCCAATAACTACGTACCAAAGCTGCAGATGTGAACGTAAGGCATTGAAACAAAGTGTTGCATAATTTTTTCACCAAGCACCACTGCATCTACTTATGGTCACATCTGCAGCTCTGCTTCATGGTCAACCATTATATGTTTTAACACTTACTTGCGTAGGTATTCTGCTGATAAATCACAGAATATGGTACCAAACTAGATATTTAAGGGTGTTCAAGTGCGATAAAGTCATAATTTTATATTTACATGAAATAGTATTACTTTTTGTAGACGATACTTGAGAATGTAGTTAACTCTTACAAAACAATTTTACCTGGCGTAGTTTTCTCATAACGGTGCGTCAAAGTAAAAATTTGCATGTTCTGCTACTATGGTATACGTAATAAAATATCTGAAAAAATCCGGCGAACTGTTTTTGTAGTTTAAAAAAAAATAGCTGAATTTACAACTTCAATTCTGTACATTTGCGATTTTTTAAATTAAAAATATCACGTTGTGGTTTTTTAAATGTTTTATTGCATAGCTGATTGGATGTAAGTTCACAGTGAATTATTTTGTTTAAGTAGGTCAGTTGGTTTTCGCTATTTGCATGGCAGCGTAAAAGCAAATTTCAACTTCGACACCCCGTTTGAGAAAACTATGAGAGCTAAAATTGTTTCGTAACAGTAAAATGTACTCACAAGTATCATCCACAAAACTAACGATAATTCATAAAAAATATGAAGTTATGAATTTATCGCACTTGAACATCCTTAAGAGACCCGGAAATTTCGCGAGTTTATTTGAGAGTACGTTAGATTCCAAACTCCTGTACATGTCAATAACCCTTGCGATTGGATCACTGCTAATGGAACTCTTCGTTGATGACTATAAACCAATAACAGACCTGCATGAAAACACTCACTGACTGCCGCGCTACCTTGTCACATGTACAACTGGTCACTCACCGGAGCTGCAGACAATGTACAAGTAGCTGAGGACATAGTGTATACAGGACTGTGGAGACTAGCCTGCTGGTTGTTGAACTCGCGAAATTTTCGCGTCTCTAATGATGATTTATCGCGGGAAAACTTTACTGCTGGGTTTCAATACATGTTCAGCTTACCAAACGATCACTGACATTCACTTGTACGTGGAGCTGTAACCCTATTTTACTGAGCTGATAAGAATCCTAATATTGTAATTTTTGATGCCTGTTATTGGTCGGCATTCAGATACGTTGTGGCAGACATACATCCCCCAATCATACATACTGCAAGAAACTACAGTGTTTTCAAGGATGTCCTGGCATAAAACATTTTCGCGATGTACCATCGTCTCTACCAAAAAGCAAAGTTTCATAGATGCAGTCAAATGAGAAAAGTGTCTGAATAAAGATACGCTGCCAATAACCATATCGCACGGCACGTAAGGCTTAGAAATACAATTGTGCTCTAATATGTTGGCTACAAACTCGAGATTCTACTAAAAAGAACAGGTCTGGACACTGGACTTAAAATTTTAAAATTTTATTAACTGACCTACACAGTAAATATTATTTGCACATCTACAACACTGACGTTTAGGAGTTTTTAAAATAGGTATGATAATCAATTGGAGCGAAACAATCAAATGTATTCCAATTTTACCAGGCTTATGATGAAATAAGATTTTTAAATGTTTGTTGCAATGGGAGTTTACAATTAGAACTTATTGGTTTGTGGACACACGCCATTGGTCATGTTTTGTTGGCCAAACTTGCATTGAATGGCAAAAGTGACATTCAAAAAAACCCACAAAAAATTATAATGATAGAATTCAGTCAAGAATTTGACAACATCTAAACACAAAAGACAGACACAATCTGGTCTTTCTTTGTGTCTGTCTTTTGTGTTTGGATGTTGTCAGATTCTTGACTGAATTCTATCATTAGAATTTTTTGTGCGTTCTTTTTTTTTTTTGTCCTTTTGTTTTTCAATACAAGTTTGGTCAATAAAACATGAGCAATGGCGCATGTCCACAAACCAATAAATTATATGTTGCAATAGTGCTAAATATTTGATTTATTTGCAACTTGAAATATGAGAAGTGCCCCATATGTTGTATAAGTTAAATACTTCCCAAGCTGTTTAGGAAGATATATTACAGTCCTGAAGTAATCTTTGAAAACATTGGCAGGGTGGTGCCAGAGGGTTTTGCAATGATATAGGACATAATGAATCGCTACGTTGTAATGCGTTGCTAACTTTTCGTACCAATTATCTTCACTAGTTTCACCCAGCGTATAACAACTTTTAACATGCAAATAAGGGCTGCGGTTGGCTCAGTTTATAGAGTACTCGCCTCGTTCCACGGCAATACAGCTTCGATTACGGGCAGGTCGTGCGCGATTTTTCGCTTGTATGAAACGTGACGGATGTTGCCAAATAGCTGTGAGTTTTCTCGGGGTACTCCCTAATTTCCTGTACTACGTCACCTCTAAAGTGTAGGGCTTCATTTCACTACGTCCATCATGTTTCAACAGACACCTACGGCTGACAAGTTCAGAATCTTAGCTGTGAGGCTCTGCTCTAAGCTCCTCTCTCCATACACTGTTTTCTTTATATTAAATATTCGCTTATATCAAGCAAAATATATAGTATTTTCCGACTGAATCATCTATAATTATGTAAAACGCGAATGCACATTTATGTTTCGTATTACTGCACAAACTCTTATTTTGCGAGTATTTCAATAAAACTATTTAAGATATTAACACAAGTGGAAAATAACTCACCGATATAGCCTTCACACTGTGGTAATAGGAACAAGCATAGAGATAGCCTCTAGCGGCCATATTACTATAACGGTAACATTCCCCGTGTAGCAATGTTAAAACATCACAACACGACTTGTGAGAATCTAAACTAATAAATGGGCCAACTAAATATTTCTGTAAACAGACTAGTGCCATGATCTGGTACTTCTAAAGTCCATCTTGACACACGTATACAACCATATAATTGCAATGTTGTAAACTTTGCTGTTTCACAGCCAACTTCTTGTAAAAAAATTTTAAGATTTGGTATAGTTAATATTAGGTCATTTAAAAACATAAAGTTATGGTACATCTAAATTTTAATACTTATGAAATCCTAGCCACTGTTTTTGAGGTAAATTAATGAGGTGGCGTCATTTGATGTTTATTAATTAGAATAATTTAATTATGAAATCATTTTATAGCTAATGATTATTGTAATAATAGATACTGTCAAAGATTTATTTTATAGAATACCTAAATGTTGAAGCGGTTGAAATTTTGATAAAACAACTGAACAAACTACACAGGGCAAAATATAACTTACTCCACCGCCATAACTTATTTTAAAAAATATAAGTGTATTTTTCGGATGTTCTCAATAGTAAACGTGATTGTAGGTATTTCTTCTTTAAATGCTAGGAAACGAATTACCTTACTATTTCCGTAATACTGCAGTAAAAACCTTTGCGTTTTAATATTAGTTATATTTTGTAATGTAATTAATGTTATTTTATACAGAAATGGTAAAATAAATAATGACATTTGACATTACATGCCATTTGGCGTTATCTTGAAAGATTTCTTATAAACGGTATAATGCAAGATAAATGTATATATACACACACGTGTGTGTATATATGTGATGGGGTTAGCCAGTAGAGCATCATTGTTGTCCAGGAGGAATTGTGTTAGTATAAATTGTGCGTGACAATAACGTAAACGGTGTAGAAGATTTTTGTAACAACTGGAAAATTCTCATATCGCTGATACACGTTTAAGGTCCAGTTTCACCAACATATGTTAAGAATTTAGCATTTGTTACAGAGGATAAACAGGACATTTAACACGTTACGGATGATTAAAAGAAGATTTAACACGTTAAATCTTCTGTTAATCCTCTGTAACAAATGTTAAATGCTTAACAGTGGTCAGTGAAACAGATCCCTAGTCATGTAAATAAACGAATACTGTAACGTTTAGTCACTGGGACAAATCTCGTGACTGTACTTAAGTTTGCAAGTGCTTTTATTTTAAAATTCTGCACTGGACTGAAGTAGGCGAGTAGCAAAAATGGAGCGAACCAACAGCGAATCATGACTGACACACATTTTCACTACGTTTTTAATCCAAAGGGATGTGAAAACATTGAGATGGCATAGACTGAAGACTTTGTAGAGGCATTTGTTAACACTGAAAACTACAAAACATAAGACTGACGAAAAATAAATAAAGACTAGCCAGTAAAATTTTCAGCTCATTCGTAAATACATTTGTCTGAAATTTGTTTTTGCTTCCAGAAAATGCCTCACTTAATTTGCTATTCTAAAGTAAACATAACTTCTTTCATAACCAAATATAATGGATATATACGCGACCGTCCTTCGTCAGTAATTCTTATCCAATTGTTTTATGGAGTGCATTTTTTGGATCAAGATTTTACTCTCCATTCCAACTCAGCCATAGAAATGGATTACCTAACTCCACTTGATTATTTTATTATTTTACAGCCAACTTTTAAAAAAATGTTGATTGAAATAATAAACTTAAATTACAATATGAAATAAACAGGAGCAATTAATGTCGTTTCCAGTAAAACTTATTTAGAAGCTAAGGGTCGAGGAAGAGTTGACCTAAGATTATTTATTAACTGTATTACGTTTACGCCTCTTGGCCTGTATGGTACTCCAAAACTTCTTTTTCTCGTAATTTATTTTATTATTGTTTTTTTCAATATTCATATGTTTAATATGATTCCAGTAAACATTGTTTTTATTTTTCTCCCTTGAAGCTGTTTTCTATCTAGGATGCATGTTTTGCTGTAATTACAAAACTATGTCGTTGTTTACATTTTCTTTTATTTATCAACAACGTCAAATGTGTTTGAAGTCGTGTATTCATCCATTATTCACATTTGTTAATAATTTACATTCTTAGTTACCTTGAGACTACGTGGGTTGATGTCTCTGCAGAGCGACAGCTGCTGTGTCTCAGCCTGTGACAGGTCCACACTGCCGAGGCAGCAGAAGACTTCGCCGATAATGTCGTCCCTAGAGTAACGGTCGAAGCTGAGCACGACAAAGTGAAGAGTGATGCTCTGCGGACACAAACACAAGCAATGTTATTCGCTTTCTCAATGCTACATAAACACAGGATGTTGCATAGCTGCGTGTCAGTATTTTGGGGATAGAACCCTCACATAATATGAGCACAGGTTCGAAAACGCACCATTTCAGCACTATAATTCATAGTACATTATGTGTAGTGCATATCATGCGATCCGGATCATGATATTGTGGAATAGCATTGCAGCTATTGTTGGCAACTACATACCAAACGAGTCTTAATTAATTGGACTGTGAGCATTGTCCGATTTAACATTCCATGGTAATATAATCCAGTCTGCGCGCCACGCACTGTTAAAATGAGTCTCGTAGTACAGAATTATTGATGCGTTATCGGGTTTATGTTAATGTAATATATTTTCGCTCATCTAGATATAAGAATTCTTCACCCAAAAATTTGACAAACAATTTTTCAATAGCGTGTATAGCGGAAGGTTGTTATTGCAAATTCAATTTTGCATATAGCAAACACAAATATTTTGTTCACAGTGTTATAAAAATTTTCACATATAAATATTACCAAAATTTATCTATCGCCTTCATATCTGCTCATCATTTAATGGAATTTTACTAGCTAAATAGGAAATAAATCAGTCATAGCTGCTAATATTATCCTTACATTGGTAGTTTAGTTTATTAGTATGACAATTTTTTTTGTATTCACTTAAATAACTTAATATAGATTATCACTAAGATTGAGGCTTTCGAGGCCATTGTTTTTGCTGAAGCTATCTTGGGTTCCGAGGTTCAACTGCATTGTTGTGATACTTTGCACTGTCGTTTCACCTTGCCTTGATGCAGATTTCTTCAAAAATGTTCTGATTCAACTAGAAGTTTTTATGATTTCAAACCTCGAGATCAACCCTTGTTATGTCTGTTCCCGAGAGTACCTTACAAATCTGTATTGATTACCTGATCTGATGCGCCTTCTACGTCCTGCCAAGCATCTGAGTGGCTATGTAGGGTTTGTCATGCTCACCCAATAAAAGAAGCATCATATCGTTGGTCAAGCTGAAGACCAGCCAATGAAAATACCCTTCGCATTAGTTCCTGGGTCGGCCACTGAGAGAAAACCTCTCTCATTGACTGTTGTGTTGGCCAATTGGAGGAAACCTCGTTTACCTTCGGCATATTGTGTCTAGTAATATAAATTATTTCGTTTATGGCCCTGGCGTATTTGTGCTTTACATTTAGTGGTGTTGCTTAGGTACTACTTACATTATATATATATATATATATATATATACATACATACACACTTTCTTTGCTTACAGTGCCTCTTAGCCATAAGGCCATCCCGGTGTCCGTTCCACATGGGTGTGGGGAGAGATCACGCTCTTTACGCAGTGGATTTCTGCTAACACACTGTTGGAACCTCTTGATGGTGCACTGAACTGCGCTTCCAACCACCTTCCAAAAGAGTAGCATAAGCTATTGAGAGAGCCCAGGCCCAGCATCCCAGGATCTCGCCCACTATTATGCTCCCCGACTGAGATCCTCAGCTCAGCCGGCTCTTGCTTTGAATCGGGGCCTATCTAACCCCTAACAGACTCACCAGGGCCTGCTCCCGGGCACTTTAGTAACCAACACTTCGACCAGTCACAGAGAAGGGGTCCTCTCCAGGTCTGACCAACATGCGGGATCCACCACCACTACGAGTCCAACTCAGACCAGACACGGGAGAGAACCTCATCGTGGGGCTACCTGGTCGCCCGTAGTACTATCTAATTTTCATGGCATGCATGGGTTTTCCAGCCTGACCTCCAGAGTACTAGAGAGATGCACAGGGTGTTCTTTGCTCCAGAACACCCACCGGAGAGCCTGAGGGAATGTGCATCCTTACAGCCATGCGGCCCGGACGATCGTCTTTTTTCCTTGACCATCGTCAGGATCGCTCATTTCCATTACCCAAGTCCCTTCACTCTGAGACCCGGGCTTTTGGGCCCCAACAGCCTAAACGCTAGGTAGTGTAACGCCCCACCTAGTGGTTTCTTGTTGGTGCCATCTATCGGAGAATCTATCAAGTCAGATATTGCACTCCCAGCTCGGAGGAGCCAGGATTCATATGGTCCGCACGCCAGAGCCGGCATCGGACCTAAGATCCCAGTGGCGCTACGAGGAGGCTGCAGGTTGACTTGGGTGTGAGAGGTTATAGTGCTGGGAGGTAACGGAAGCGTAAGACTAACACCAGAGGCCGAGGGAACCCATCTCGGTGTAGTGCGCACAGGAGCAACATCAGCACCCCTGATTGAGTGGTCGAGGACTACTCCCTTCGGATACTAGAGCGTGGCACGGCTCCGACTTTTCAAACAAGGAGACACTCAAATCGCACTCAAGAAAAGACCCAAGCGAGACTACCCCTTAGCCACTTACTTCATAGTTAGCTTTTCTATTTATAATTTTGGGTGTTTCCATATTTGCATTTCTTCTCTCTGGTTTTTCTTCTTTTTATAATGTTGGCCATAGTTCACAAATTTTCACATTTTAAAAATTTGTTGAGTTGTGGTATCAATGTTCTGCTAAGGCTGAATTGTAGTGCTGAATGTACTATTCTGCTTATCTGGCCTACGTATATTAGACGACAGGAACATTGTTTGTACATGCCAGAAACGTATCCAACTGGAGTTAAGTCGTTTACTTTGTGAGCAACTTTATCTTACATTAACTTTATAGCAAGAGTTGAGCGTTTCTTAGAGATCCGTGACAAGCGGTTTTCGAGCCACTGAACAAAAGGCAGGCTAGCAATGTTTTCAAATTTGTCTCGATTCACTTGTCATTCCAGTTGTACCTGAACCTCGCTTAATCCTGCTGATAAGCAAAAAGGAATGTTTCTTGCGAGCTACTACTTATTTGCTGCTGAATATCGAAATCTGGGATTGGTAATTATAAATGTATCTGCGTTAATAGTATTCCTGTATTATTTTCATATATTTGTCGCTATTCATACTACAGTGCTAACAGGTAGTACAGTTTTCGTAGAAATAAAATGTAACATGCCAAAATAATAGAAATTAAATAACAGTTTAATATGTTTCTTCAACAAGCGAAAAATCAAGAAACGATGTATTCACAAACAAATTATTTCTCTTTGCATATTTTCATATAAATGTGTAATTGTGAAGGATCCTCAAAAATAATTCAGTTGAGATTTTAAAAAATGTAATGTGTTCTCAAAAATAATTCAGTTAAGATTTTAAAAAATGTAATGTGTTTGTTGTAAATCCATTGCTACTGAAAAGTACGTGAAACGCCTGTTCTGGTGATGAAATGCTTACAGTCATAGAGTTCCAATGTTACAAATACTTTTCTCTGCGTGTATTGTTAAAGAGTAATTCAATGTTTAAAGAGTAGTTGCATTATGAACAAATTAAAACAAATGGAAGCTGTAAGTAGCTTCATCCCTACTACTTCACAAACACTTGAAATTATGAAACTTTCACAACGTTCGGGATCGTAAACGTTACAGATGTACTACACCACAGAATGTTAAAATATAATAATTTAATATTTCGAGAGTTGTTACTCAGCATGAAAACAAGAAAATATCGCCCAATAATCATTGGTCCTAAAACACATTCCGTAAAAGCAATTAGCAATTGTTCATCATTTATCATCACAACAGGAAATCCTAGTGTGAAGTCCATTCACAGTCACGTATCCTTGTATCCTACGTCGCAGGGAATGACGAACACTTCGAAAAACTACTGGTTGTTCTCTGTTTTGCTGGCAGGCAAAGATGGCACGTTTCTGCAGTGACTGTACATCACGCTTGTTGGCTACATAACTGTTAATGTATGTGTTGTAGGACCCATGTTAGTTAGACACGTTGCTCTTCTTGTGTGTAAACTACCTCTTTTTTTTCTTTAATTTACTTTTAATCGTCGTAGCCATCCTAACCCTTCGGGGCTCATTTTACTATCTTCGTTTAAATTAATAATTTTCTAGTATTGTTACAGGACGTGAAGCAAAACTTATGCCATATTTGGAGAAGATATAGTTTGACCAAAAGAAAAAAAATTATGTTCAGTGAAAATGAGGTCTGGAACGCATGCCTGAGTAGTTGTGAGCACATTTTCAATGTTGCGAGTGTAAAACGACACATTTTCTACTCCAATTTCTTTACTATTTCGGACGATCTTATAGGGCTTCCCCATGTTCCCTTACAACCATCTGCCATAACGTGTCAAGCGGAAAGTATGCGTTTTGGACCCCATGGTTACTTGGTACTTTTCCTTACTTTAGTAAGTACGTAAGTCGACTTAACGTCTCTTCGACAGCGAGGACATTAGAGACGGTGACACACAACTTAGTACAGTGACAGGAGCTGTGAGAGGAGTCGGCCATGACATTTGTTAAGGTACCATCCCAGCATTCGGCCGGAGTGATTTTAGGAAACCATGTAAAACCGAAATCAGGATGGCCAGAGCCGGGGATCGAAACCAGGTCCTTCCGAATTCGAGTTCAACGTTTACCGTTGCGTCACCTCGCTCCGTTTCTTATTTTGGTTCACACTTCAACCTCTCCAAATATGGAATTATTTTTCTTACTAACCTGTTCTTTTCAACTTCTTCCAGTATTTTTTTTTTCATATAACCTGTTATCAAAATACTGAATAAAGTAATTATAAAATCATAAAGTCATAATAACGTGCCACTGGACACGTAGACAAAACGCGTGATGTTACCTGCAGCTGCTTGAAGCTGATGCCGTAGAAAGTGAAGTCCTCCTCATAGACGGGGTTACGTGTCTTCCTCAGCACGCGTGTCTTCACCTTGTGCTGCTTGTCTGGCAGCAACTGTAGCTTGACATAGGGGTCGCTGCTGCCTAGGTTCAGGTCCTTGGCAGGCAGGTCCTTGCACTTCACCACCGTCACCACCAGCGCGTTCTTCTCGTTCTTGTACCTGCGCACACACATGCACCTCCTTACTCTTTGCTCTGCACCGATTGCATCTCTGCATCATGAAATGATCGGGGAATTTCGCCGGGTTTCGTGCCACGATCTTCACGTGCCCAGTTCTCCTCACACCTCTCCCCCTCCTGCCCCGTTACCTGTGACAGTTTAGATTAGTTTACGTTAATTTAAAATCCCGGTAAATGCTGCCCGCTGATCCAAGGACGATTTTGTCAGGTTAGGAAAATACCATAACAATTAATGTACTTCCCTAACATAAAAACCGTCCTTCAACCAAGCAGACAGAATTTTTTTTTTTTGTATTTAATATAGCCTAAACTATCTGAAACTAACCTTAACAAATCTAAACTAACTAAAGCTGGGTTCACAGTTAAAAACTTAAAGAGTTTTGACTTGAAGTTAAGAGTTGGCTTTGGAATAGAAAGACTGTTACTAATCGAACCGATTTGCAATAGAACTGAACAGGTCGTTGTCGTGTTAGCCGTGACTTAAGAAATGGTAGTGATTCACAATATTAACTTACGAATAATGGGTATGAATAAATCACAACATTCAGGAAGTTAAATAAACCTGGAGTACTTTAAATGAAATACGTTAATACGCTCCTATGATAGATATGCTGGTTTACAGTTAATCTTACTTTATATTTAGTTTAACAATTGACTAACTGTAAGAACCGTTTTTTATCACATTTATCTAGCAAACAACTCGTAAACAGAGTTTACTGTTTTATATATAATACTTTTAAACATAAGTCACTTATATAAATTTTAATCATATTTCATGGAAACTATTGCTATAAAATTACAGGAATCTAACAATATCTTGTACGTGCACCTGTAGTAATATAAGCATGTTTAAATACGTTCCTTGAGTGATCTGCTCAGTTGTTCAATGATTAAGTTTTTATCTACTATCCCTGAGATTGATGGTTCAACACACACATTTTAAAATTATTTTTAGTCGTTTAAATGTGTTTGTTATTATATTTACTTTACCAATAAGTGCAGTTTTCTTATTATTATGTATGCAGTCGCAGTATTCTGTCTTAAACGAAATTAAGATAAATGTTATGATTTCTCGTGTAATGAACATGGGAATTTGTAATTTTCTTATTTCATAAATTTAATTACTTTGAACTGGCATTTATACAATTCCTTGGTGAAATTCTGAATTGGTAACGACATATATTGCGGAATCTACAGTAATTTCACTGGATTAAATCTGGAAAAGTGACCGGGTTGTAATAGGTTGGAATTAAGAACAAAAGTAACTACAGTGAACCAGAATTACCGAAGACTCATTTCCGTGTGTACGATCGAAGCTTACTGCATAATCCTTCATTCTTAAGTTTTTGATTGTGAACCTATCTTAAAACTGCCACAGGGAACAATGAAAGAAGAGGAAGAGATCTGCGCAGAACCAGGTGAGTGAGAGGCGTGGTGGCTCAAATACTGGCGAAGTTTGCCGATCAAAGCCAAACAAAAACCACTTTTATTCTCCCGAGACATAAATGGCCGCATGTGGGAAACAAGGCTAACGACACCGCCGGTAGGCAGGTTTTCACAGTTTCCCTCACTCTCTCATTCCTTCGCTATTCCATACTGATCTCACATCCTCGTAGCCAGCGTTCGCCAAAATGTCCCTCTATACGTAACAGCATTTTCTTTGTAACAAACGAAATAATACCTCTCTAAGACTGTTTACCTTGCTGTACATCAAATAAAATATAAATAAAATCGTGCATGTGGTGTAACGAATATTTTTCTTGAAATTTTCTTACAACTTTGTCTTTGCAGCAGGGATAGTAATTTTAAAAACAGAAATTTTGTTTTTAAAATGCCAAAATAAGGAGCAGGCTTTCTAAAATAAACATATTAACTTCATACAGTTTTACAGGATAGCGAAAAAACTAACGTATTGGGATACAAACGATAGTTAAATATGACATGTTTATTATTGTTCATTTTACTGTTAAATTATAGCATGTAATGTTACATATCATGTAAATATTGTATTTCGTCCCTTATTGAAGATAAATAATGACGATTGTGTACACGTCTCTCTTCAAAAGCAGTAAACCTGCCAGAGGCGGCTTTCAGTTAACGTTAAACCCCCCTATATGTACCAGCTACTTTAGCCTTATTATGAATTCACAATAGCAGTAGAGCGATATATCTGGTTTTAATTAAATCACAAATATTCGACTGATTTTCAAGAGGAGTAAGAAATGTTTTAGTTGTGTATGACTACATACTCGTCTGTAATTCGCCAACCTTACATAAAAAAAAGTTTAGCTAATTTTTAAATTTTTGTGGACATATCTGCTTTAGAAAGTTTGTTCCCCCAATGCACTGTACTATAAATGTTAACTACTGTAAGTTAAACTATATAAATAGTAACTCATTTTATGTTGCCATTGCTGTATCATTTAAAAAAAATTGCTGCAAACTACGTTGCAGTGTTTCATATTTACTAAAACTTGTTTAATTGCAACAAAATTATTATTGTGACAAATAACGTGTTTTTAAGAATGTACACTCCTTACAGCTGCCCAGAGCAAGGTGTGTATTCCTAAACAACTCTGCTGAATGACATCTCAGAGACAAATCAAGAAGGCGTGTCACATGGACATAAACCACCCCTTCTTATCAACCTGATATTTTACATTCATAGTATTCTCATGTGAATTTTATAAACCAGATTTCAGTCATAATTATAAACTGCTGGCGTTTTATTTGATTTGTTCGTCATTACGTCTTAAAATGCCGATTTTGTTGAGCTCTTTACCATTGTTTATAAAAAGTCCTGTATTTTGACCAGATCCAGCTAAATTGAATCATGGCTAGCCTCTCTTGCTGTTTTCCGTTAAAAACCAAACCGAAACCTAAATTAGTTTATATTTCCACTATGTGGCCGTCTGCGCCTATATCCAGCTTAATGAAAACTTTTAAACACATAAATAAAAGAATGTTACACCCCTTAATTACACACATTATAACAAATGTTTGGCAGCACCATATCCTACAGATAATATACTCATTACGTCGTTACATACATAATTATGTTTTTAAACATGTAAGTATAGAGGTGGTTTAGTACATGTGTAAATAGTTAATATGACATAATCTTACCATGATTCCTTTTATTATATAAATGCAAACTTGTCTTCGCACGAGTGGTAATAGAAATTCTATTTAGAAATGCAAATGTAAACACGATACTGTTTATTTGAAGGGCGTAGTACACAAGCATAAGCTAAAAATAACTATTGAAGTTTTCAAAAATCTGAATGTCAATAAACGAAAAATTAATAACCAATCTAATAAAATTGTTTTTGTCAACTTTAGGTTCAGCAAACATGTCGTTATTGTGATACGAGTCTGGTGAACTGTTAATAACAAGGTAATTTTGTACGGTAACTTTGATTCTAGTGCTAAATATTAAGTTAAAGAAATGTGTTACACTAGATGACATAATGATTGCTCAAAATCTTGGAGTGTTTTATCGTGGCTTTCAAATTACTGCAACTGTCAGTCAATGTTTTCAGCAAAAATGTTGTGTACGGCTCACTATAATTTCTGCAATGTGTATAAACGTTAAAATAAGTTCCTTTATGATGAACTGTTTACGCCAACCATGTACTGCGTAAAACTTTGTTTCAAATATGCAAGTAAACTATTAAGTATACTTATTTTTTGGAGAACGGGCCTACGGTAGTCGAGGGGTCAGACCTCTCGGCTACCACCAAACCAATTCGGGTTCGATTCCCGGCAAGGTCGATCCTCAGATTTTCGCATGTGGGAATCGTGCCGGATGACGCCGTTGGTGGTAGGGTTTTCTCGGAGATCTCCTGTTTTCCCGTCCCTTCATTCCTGCGCCGCACCATACTCATGTCACCCCTCACCAGCGCTGAAGACCTCGATGTCAAGCGTTGACCAAAATCTCTCTCACTCACTCACATTTGGAGAACGTGTATTAATCGTGTTATTCATTTGAGATGTGATATATACTGAAGAAATGTGGCAATTTGTGATATAATGTATTTAATAGTGTTGCAAATCTAGAAATAGAAACGTCTACACGCCTTTCAGTGATATAAATGTCTGCGAGCACCAAACAGTGGTCTGACTGAAGTACTGTGGAAGATGGTATAGATGGAGACATTAGCAGCAAACTATCATAACATGACATGCCAAATGTTATTGCAATTTAAAAGGAAAGTAAAGCAACTTGTGTGTCGAGATACTGACGACAAGTTAATATAACTGGTTCAAATCATTGTCAAATTATAGTGACTTATAAGACATATCGTGAATATATTATATTTTGTCGTCTATTTTTAAAAAATTATGCTCATATATAATTTTGAATAGTAATTTTGGACGTATCTATCTTTTAAAGCAGTAAACTTGTCACAAGCGGCTTTGCGTGACGTCTACGCCTTCCTATTTTATAACATGCTGTGTCTTTGATATGAATTCACAATTGCATTGGGATGGACGTGTCGCCTTCTGAATGAAAACACAATTTTTCACCTGATATTTTTAAATAAACACGTAAATTATTTATTCATATAACTATAAACTTCTGTGCAGCTCATTAACCTTACACAGAAATAATGTTCAGCTTATTTTCGGTATTTTCAAGACATGTCTGGTTTTGAAAGATTGCTCCTCGCATATTTTTTGAGGCAAAAGTTAACTATCAACCTAAAGTGAGCATGAAATGGAGTAGTCAGTCCATTGAAAACTGCCCTATGTGCAAAAGTGAAATGAGTCCATTTAAAACGTTTGATTTTTTTTTTTTTTTAACTGAACGTCTAAACTTGTACAATGCATGTAATGTGTTAGACAAAAACGTATTTAATAAATAACAGTTGAAAACATTATGTATAAAATAACGTTGCGAACACTAATTTGCTATAAGGTACATAAAATTGGATACCTGACACCACTATTAATTAAAACATACTTTCTATCGTAATTCGTATTTTCAGCACTTCGCTACAATTTAATATGGTTTTGCTTTTACGACATGGTTCTTCACTGCGCCTGGGAAATTCCTACGCCATATTTTCTTACAATGATGGCAATCATAATTGACACTCGCATTTAAGCATTATTCCAAAAAAATATTACCTTTCGTGCTGAATACAAGCACATGTTGATTTACAGTTTCAACAGTTGAATTTACCCAAAAGTCAAGACAAACTAAGTGGCTAATGGTTGAAAACACCAGCTTCTTTACTTTTTATTGATAAGAAGTACCGTATCTGAAGAAACGTTTTACATTTCCCTGGAAGCCCACCGCGCTGAAAGCATCATTTCTGAAGCCATCAACTGTTTCATACGTCACTATAGTCACACCAATGTTAAACTCTTTAATAACGGCGCTTTTATACGTTAATGACGTAAATCATTTGTCCGTGTTTCCATGCAGAATGTTAGATTGAAGCTCCTCAGGTTCGGAAAGTCGAGGTACGACTGCTTTCACTCGGTGCATAACGAGCAGAATGTGGTGGAGCGAAAATTCAGATAACGAGGCTAATGCTGCTGTGCCATTAGCGGAGAGGTGAAAACCATGGCAACGTTTCGGAAACTTTTAGTTAGTAGAATTTATAAGCAAAAAATGTAAACATTGCAAGTATTTCTGTAGATCCACATTTTATGCTCTACTAGTATGTTTTAGCTCCGCTTTTTATGCTTTAGCGAACATTCCTTTTTTTGTTTTTTTCGTTACTTTATTGTTACTATAGCACTAATAACTATTGGTTTACGTAAGATTATATCAACGCAAGATGTCAATTTTTATTTTATTTTATTTTTTTAGGGTGCCATCCGAGTCATGCCCAGAAATCTGTCAATATTGGAATTTCATTAAATATTTTTGCTTTCTTATCGTTTCTCAAATACACAGTTTCTATTTGTTATGTGCGGCAAGCGGTAGCCCGTGACACGTAGTTGCAGTGTGAAGTTTTTCACGTCATTGTGTTCATTAGATTTTCCAGTGAAAGAAAAGGAATAACGTGTAAAGTTTGACTTTGAAATTACGTTATGGGAAAACTATCTGTGCTGCATTTTTTTTTTTAGTAGAAAAATGTGATTCTTAGTCATGTATACAAAACTTACACCGGTGATCTGATTTATAATTTCTCTAAACTATACCCAAGACTTAAAATCACGTTTCATCGAACATGTTCATCACGTTATAGTTATCTACACATCCTATATTTGCGACGTGCTGAATTCTTGTTCGCCAAATACGTCCAAACATGTCATTTGAAAGAGTTCTCTAAATCGTAAAACGTAAATGTTTATTGCTGAATTCTTGTTCGCCAAATGCGTCCAAACATGCCATTTGAAAGAGTGCTCTAAATCATAAAACGTAAATGTTTATTGCTTATTCCGGATTATATGACTGACGTTTCAAAAACTAAACCGAAAATATTCACTACTTTTTACTACGAGAGTGGTGTTGCTAGAACTTTCTGGGTAAAAACGTTACCGCGTCAAAGTTGATTCAAATGCAGAACTTGTCATCAAACGCGTACGCCGAAGACATACACATCTTCGACACCATCCGATGACATTGAGAGTATTCTACTGGTCCTAGGAGGAATATTACAGAAATAACCCTTTTAGGTGAATTATGATTAACTGAAATTATTCGTGAGCTACGACTTGTGCATACATGATGTGTGGCGGTTGATAAGAAGTTGTTTTAGCCCCATAGTTCTGTCTTATTGGTGGCGTACGTTAAAATCTGTAAATTGTGTGCGTATTTCAAAGAACCCGGTTAATTAATAGGAGACAGCAACTAAGTGATATTAATCTCATTGCTAACCACTTAACATGGCTGTTTTCACGAAGCCATTCTGCCTGAAAAGTACCGCAGCTCTTTCCCAATGTTTGTACATTTCTAGCACATGATGATCGCTAAGCGAAAAATACGCAACTGTTAATTGCATTGAACATGTACCATAACCGAAGTCCAAGTATTTATATTTTCTTTTTTTTTTTTTTTCCTTCAGATAATACTGATAATATTGGTATCTTCTGCTTAGTGGCGTCTACAGAAATTTTCTCCGGGGAAGAGGGTTGATGATTATTAATATTGTCACTAATAGGGTAGAAACTTTTAGGAGAACACGCCCACATATCCACGTGTTTTCAAGAGGTTAACATATGTAAATTCCATCCCAGTGTCAATTGAATATGTTACACTCTAACACTCTAAATTTAGTATTAAAGGGGGATAACTTCAGCACAGTTAGCCTTTCTCCTCCCTGTGTACGTGACTGCTTCTGCTTGTTTTTCTTCAGATGTCAAGTAAGTATAAATGTGACTCACCGGTATATTTAATTTGTTTCTCAGCATACCAATAGAACGTAGGTCCAAATTTTTTCATTTACCATGTTTTCTGACATGCTTTGCGTTAATGTTCCTTGAATATGAAAAAATTGACCAATTTTACACTAACGCTACTGGACAGTGATAATTTGCTTGCATACTTTAACCTGACTAAATGCTGAGACATCCTTTTGTGAAACGAAAAGTCTTGGCAAAATTTTCATAGCAGGTAATTTTGTCACATGTTTCTGCGTACGGGTAGTGTACATCTAAAATTAATTAAAATTGGTATAGTAATATAAATTTAACTACTCATATAGTACAAAGAAATGTTGTTGGTTGCAAAATTATATACATTATAAACTTGAATTAGTAAGAAAGTATCCCCTTCGTTGAAATTCCAGTCTTTCGGTAAAAAAATTAGCAACTAAATTTGGTGAAACAGTGCTGATTGTTTCAGTTTATGTAATCTACTGATTTAAACGTGATATCCCCTTTATCTCAATGAATCTCCCCCGCCTGTTAACTAATTTTCAATTCATTATACTGGTTCATTAAAGAGAAACTCTATTAAGAGGAATATCAAAGATTAAAATTTATTGATGATCAGCACTACTTCTGGTATAAAGTGCAGATTTTGTCATTACATCAAATTCGAAATCCAGAATTTTTTTTAGTAAACAAATGGAAAACGACACCATCAATATCATTACTACAAATAACCACTTATACTAAAAGTGAAATTAGGTAGTTCAAATCATAATTGTCAATCAAATTTAAATTTATATCTGTTTTAAAATCTCCTTCTGGTTTAACCTGACGTTGACTAAATAATTTTATAGTTAAATAACGGTCAGAGCTGTACAATCTTTGCAACCACCTGTCAATAAAGTACTATTCTACACGATGTTAAACGTATGCTATCTCGTGCAATATGTCGAACCACACGCGCAAATGTCTCGTTGATAGTGGCACTCGGAGAAGAACGAGAGATAGAACATGTTTTAATTTTCGGTGCTAGGCTGCATAACTTGTACGGAATAAAGAATTATATCGATAGTTTTGCGCTGTCCATGTAATCAACTGAATACCGGTTGCAGAGAAGGGAGTAAATCAAAATTAAGCCCGTTTGGCAAAGGCAAGGGGGGGGGAGGATTTCTACTCATATGTTGGTAAAATACGCGTTATTTTCTGACAGCAGACTAGACAGCAAGTTTTCGAACGCTCGCTCGACATCTCCCGTAGGCTCGAAGTTCTGTAGTCTGCAGTAGAAAGCGCTTCTGACCATTAATCAAAAGTTCTGTTTTAGAGAGATCAATCGTCTGTAAAGGAATCTCACAAGGAAATAACATCCCTCAAAGGCTTGTGTCTACTGAAACCACAGACTGAGGTCAAGTATGTGCAGAACAATAAAGTACAGAGTGTCGCCAAATAATAAAGCGACTACTACAGGCCACTACACATACAAGACATTTCCTCACATAAATAAATCGTCACTTCCGGTTTCTTTAGGAGTCACCTCCTAAGTTTTGTGACGTGATTTAAGATTTTTTTTTTTAATTAATATATTTTTCAGTTTATATATTGCGTTACATTATTTTATTTGGTGTGTTACGCAGAGTGGCGTACCTGCCAAGCTGACCTAAAATTACTTTACGTACATTCACGGCTTAAAGAACTGGTAAAAATTGTGTTTTGAAAGCTAATCGTTCGCTCCCTTTATTATGATCGGTTTTACATTGTTGTACATCTCATGCCGTTCGCCGATGTGATTGGATAGTGGTTTGTTTGCGTTACTCACTT
>PNEQ01110128.1:55631-121191 GCA_003012365.1 Medauroidea extradentata
ATATATATATATATATATATATATATATATATATATATATATATATATATATATATATATATATATATATATATATATATATATATATATATATATATATAAGTTTTGTGATGCACAGTCACTGGAAAAATGTTTACAGCAGTAATAATAACTAAAGTTGCAAAATTATATAGAGTATAAACTTGAATTAGTAAGAAAGTATCCCCTTTGTTGAAATTCCAGTCTTTTCTGTAAAAAATTAGCAACTAAATTTGGTGAAACAGTGCTGAAGCCTAGACTCTGGGTAACTAAAGTGGTTACAGCAAAACTAGCAAAACTAATGTGGTCAGACCGCTCGCCTCCCACCAGGCGATTCGGGTTCGATCCCCGGTGGGGATCATTCCGAATTTTTCAAATGTGGTAAACGTGGCGGACGCATGCCCGCCGGTTTACTCCAGGTACTGCTGTTTCCCCCGTCATTGATACATTTGTAGTGTCACATTTCATTTCATGTCTTCCCTCATTAATCGCTGGTTCTCCGTGTTGGAGGTTGGTGATAGGCTGCCGCCTAATCTCGGAATGAGAACTGTGAAACGGGATAATTAGAAACACTGGAGTGAATAGAAACACAATTTTAAAACAAAAGTTTCTGTGAAAATTCTGTTTTAAAAACTCTGTTTTAGTTAGTCGAGTTAAATTTACAAACAGTAGTTTCATTGTAACATAAATTTTATAAACGAAAAGGTGTAGGCTAGAAATTTATTTATAATTTTGTTTCTAATCATCTCAGTGTTTCTAATCACCACGTTTTACGGAACAATGTTTCAAACTGTACGAAGAGAATCCTTACAGCGGTACTAGGAGGTCATTTAGGTCTTATCGCGAAATTTTATTTTAAATTATGATATGTTGTCAAGTTCTAGTGTGAGAAAGGTTTTATAAATTTACGAAATATTTTTATAATAACTTAAACAGGTAATTGTTAAGATTTTAATCTTTCATATTTTGAAACACATCTTTTTATAATTGTACCATATTTCCATGCTGATGTAATTGGAGTACCGTCATAAAATATTACTTGTTACACACGAAGAAAGATTGTTACACAATTACCTGTACATACGATATTCTTATGTTTGGTCAAACAAGCATGTAACAGTTAAAACAAACAATTATTTTTGTGGCATGCGGAAGGCGGCCTTTGTTTTCAGCAGAAAGTTAATCCCAGTAAAACATATTTGTTGGAAATTTAAGATAGTATCTGAGGTTCTTCATAATATATTCTACGGCCATCAAAAATTTTATCTGCCGCGTAGATACGTACTTTTTCGCTATACAAACATGTATATTGTTGCCCGTACCAAACTTTATTCACTGTGCAAGGTAAATTGAGTAGTGTGTTTTAGGAATTTTAATTTCACAAACGAAAACCTAAAATAAATCAATTCTAGTGAGCTGTGCCAGGGAGCTCTTATATGTAACGCACTTGCCATGTTTGTTTTTCCTTACAGCTGCGACACCTTAAATAAACATTTCTGAACAATAAAAATTTCAATCTACATTAGGTGTAATACGTAACCAATTTACAATACCCTAACGGTTCCCAAACGCAAAATCATCCACATCTCCCATACGTGAGGAAATGACTAACAACCGCAACGGACATAGATCCATAGGATCGATTTGGTAGGAGACAATTACGATAAAATATTATAGATACTTACACCAGATCAATGTTAGTAACAAAGACAAAAATGTAGAAAACAACCTAGCGTCATAAGGTGGAATCAATGATGATTTTGTTAAATGTTTCTTGTGTTAAAGTTGTTAGGTTACATTGTTTTATTTATTTTATTAGCTTCCTGGTTTCGTTAATAATTTTCTGTTGTGGCGAAGAAAATATGCTACTCTTAGAGAAAATAAATTTTTTCTCACATTTTTATTTTCGCAGCGTAAATCCAAAGTTGTTGGCGTTAGCTTGAAGTGACAAAACCATCGGGTATTGGCACAACGCCGTAAAAGCTGCCCGATGTTAGCTTCCACAGGATGTTTCAGAAATGCATGTGAATATGTCGGGGCAATAATCTTGACACCTAGAGCAACCAAAAATGTTATATTAACACGGGTCAGTAACTGCACCATTGCCACACTACAGTTCACAGTACGTGATGTACAGCCGGGTTGGATCATGTTACTCAAATGTCATCGCAGTTATTATTGGCAGCTACATACACGAAAAGACGTATATAATTCGGCGGTACGTACTGAGCGGTGTAGTATTTCACAGTAATATGATCCAAACTGCGATATATGTACTGTTCGTCATGTATTGTTATTTGTAGTGCAGAAATTGTGCATTTTCGGACCCATGTTCATATGAAATTGTTTGTTCTCCTAGTTGTGAGAATTGGTGCCTCCAATTATTTCACCACAAGCTGCATAATATTTGTTACAGGATGGTCACACGTAGCAGCAAAGAAAATTCCCTGAATTTTCCCTGATAGAAAACCAAAAAAATTCACTGCTTTTCACAAGTAAGAAAACAACCTCTTGGCAATTTATTCAACACATTTTCCAACGAAGGTAAGGCTTTAACACCAATTCTAACACTGAAATGTTGTCCAGCCAATGAATTTTATGAAAATGCAACAGAAATAACAACGTACTTGACAATGAAGTAGCATCACATCTACATGAGGGTAACTTTTAGGAAGGAAAATAAATCTCAAAACTCCGTAGTTTTACGTCCTGTGACTTTTGTGGAAGCTCACAATGATCGAGGCAAGAAAATTCCCCGAAATTTCCCAGACGGGTCAAAAATTCCCATAAAATATATTTGATATTTTCACAATTTCCCAGATCATTCCTGTTTTTGCAGGTGAGTGGCCAGACTGTGTTACCATTTACCCGCCGCAGCCCCACGGCGAGGAGGGTTGGCTGACCTGAGCTTGAAGAAGAGTTGTCCCAGCTTGGCCGGGGCGCTGGTGTCACTGGCGCTGAGGTTCTTCTCGTTGGTCTCGAGCTCTTCCTTGGATGGCGTGGTGGGCTTGTCACGCACCTCGTCCTCCACATGGAAGCGAACTGTACCTCCTCCCTCCTTGTTGTCCCTCTGCTGCTGTGGTTGAGACTCTGACACGGGGCTGGGCGAGCCCTGGGTCGGTGTCGCCTGACTCACTGTCGGGCTAGGCCCTCCTGAGCCGCCCGGCTGTGACCAAACAACAAACAAAACACAATAACTACTATATATTATACTGATGCCTGCAACATCACCATACTTGGTAACATATACATCTCACTACACATACTTGAGTAACTACACACATTCTCAGTCGTTCATATATGCTAACTCGGCGGGACAGCATTCTTGAGGACAAATAATTAGGAAAGCATGTATATCATTGGACCTAATGTGATTCTTGATACTAGTAGATGTTCACGAAGGAGGATATTTTAGACTTGAAAATGTAAGCAAGCAAATATTTTAAAATAACATAATTTCGTATACATGTAGACTGCGTGAAGACAAGCAACAAAAAAAAAAATAGGGTTACAGAAAATAAATGCTTTCTCACGTTTAAAAAGAGTGTTTACCAACGTATTGTTCAGAAATTTGAGATCCGCTATAGAAATTTATCATGAATTTTAATTAATCAGCATGCAAAAATTAATATAAACGAAAAGGCTCCTTAAGAGATATATCTAAGCCCATCATTTCCACTCAAATCGCATGTTTAGCTGCAGGTGGATGAACAAATGACTGGTAAAGTGGGCAGCATGGAACACAGCCACGCTGAAGAACACTAAGCACAATGTTGCATGATTGCTTACATGTTTCCCTAATTAATTGTCCTCGCGATTGCACTGCCGCCGGGTTAGCATGTATAAACGACTCACAGCGAGAGAGTGTGAGTGTGTGTGTCACTTACTTTCTCTCTCTCTCTCTCTCTCTCTCTCTCTCTCTCTCTCTCTATATATATATATATATGTATATATATATATATAGAGAGAGAGAGAGAGTGTGTGTGTGTGTGTCTATGTGTGTATGCTTGTGTGTGTTCGTGTGTGTGATAGCTTACGAAAAGTAAGAGAGTAATATATTTTTTATTTGTTCGTAATGAAGTGAGAGTTCATTATTGTAGCGTAGTATCAATCTGAAAAACTATTAAAAGTGTGTTTCGTTTAATAATTAAAAAAAAATCTTGTTCTCACATTGTTTACTCACCATTCAGCATTTCATTGTTTAATGCTAATTGATTTCTGTTTTTATTCAAATAAAATTAATTTCACCACTATTTTCTGTCTAAGGGCAAATTGAAAAATGAATCTAACATTTTTTGTACTAGTATATCACAACACAAAATTAACGCACTCTGCCGTAACTCAACCCGTATTTATGTATCGCTTGAGTGTGATACGTAATTTTAGTTGGATTTTAGCCAGTTTTTAATTAATGCAGAGTTACAGGAAATGGATCACCAAGCAGTAGCAGACCTCAAATCAGCATAACTACATTGAGTTTAGTCTGAAGCCAGGCTATAAAGTGAATATTGTACGTCGTTACTCATTGCACGATGTTTCTGTCTTTCATTGCTGGTGACCAAAAATAAAGTTTCATATTCTTCACACGGTGAGCCCGTTTCAAGGCTCTCCTTAGTTTATCGTCCCATTAGCTTTATATTTATTCGCAATTTTTGAAAACGTTTTCGTGTTACTAATAAACTAAGTGTCCTCACTAACAAAACTTACCGAAAATGTTTACGGCAAAATAAACAATTTTGAATCTATTCCTGTAAAAATGTTCCTAAATCGTGAAAGTATTACCAATATCTGCTTCCACAGTATGATCTGTTTTACAAATTTGCATATGCCACATACGTTTGCTGATTCATACAGTTAATGTCTACTTACATACAATAATTATGTGATAAGTTTTATATTTAACTTAAACTAGGTAAAAAAAGATGTTTCCTATGCAATAAGAAGTATTAATGATGTAGCAGCAGATTTTTTTTTCAAAACTATATAAAACAATAAAAACTGTATTTCCAATTCTCTATTTTGTGAAAGCAAAACTGCCATTTTATTTTACTTCTTAAATTTTTGATCTTCCTTCTATCTCCTATAGCGGATACGCACTAACTACCCTGTGATAAAAATAACTACCATTTTTTTTTGTAAATCCGTTTTATTCCACGTTAATTCTGGATTTTAGTTTGTTCTCCGTGTACAGAGCCATACAAAGACAGAGTAACAGACACGGCAAAAAAAAAATCCCAGTAGATTTCTCACCAATCCCCCTTTCTATGCACGTGAAAGTTTCCAGGTGCAGAGGTTTCCTCGGGCTACTCTTGCTTACTCCCCAATGTGTTCACTCGACCACTGCTCCACTAGAGTTTCACATCAGCCGTTGATCGAGCTGATCGCATTTGTTGTTTATCCTTTGCGTGGGTAAACGGGCTTAAATCATCACACGTGTGTACTTTGCCATGTCCTTGTTTATTGTATGTTCTGTGTGTGAGTATTGGTTACATTTTTTATACATCCTGTGGCTGCACGTGCGAAGCTAGCAGATACACCCAGTATGACAGACAAACACTGTTTGTTTTTATACGAGTATGTTTTGAATTTACATAAAGGTTTTTTTTTTTACAAATTATGGTCCAAGGAAGATGAAGTTGGCATTATGGAAATAAAATTAGGCAATATGTGATAAGTGTTAATTAGTCGTATTAAGAAAGATTATCGACAAGGGATGAGTCAGAAGATATTCGCCGTGCGAGAGATCAAATAATTTAATACAAATCAAGTTTATAAATTGGAGTCTCCGTGTTCTGGTTTAACTGGATGATAAAGGACAACACGTAACATAAAAATGTAAGTTGAATTGATATCAGAACCTACCACGTTAAGGACAGTGTTGAATAGGTTGTGTTGACCTGACGCTAATGACATGCATAGAGTCCCACACGCTATGACTAAAATGTGGATTTGTATACTTCCAGTGACTGAAATCATCACAAATATTATATGCGAGCTGATAGGACATAGCAGCCTTCCAACAGATACGTTTATATTTTACGTGTACTGCAGTAGGAATAGCGATCCGTGCATTAAAAAGGAACTTTGTGAGTTCATTAACGAAGCAATAGAGTACCTAGCAATATTTCACAGGATATCAACAAAGCCTGTCAGTGATGCCACTTGCGATGATCAGAAATAGTATGCTCTTGAAATCAAGTCAACGTCACTGTGATGAGAGGTCAGCATGCTGACCATTAAGATACTAATGTTATTAAACTTAAATAGATATTGCGACAATTCTTACATTTAGCTTCTTAACAGTAGGCTTAAATTATTTTTCATATGACTTTCTAGCCTTAATCCATAGGCCAATTAGCATTTTCTTGCAATTTTCTGCGAGAGAAAAATGTGACAAATACCAACATTTTTATGTAATTACCTAAGAAGTGTCTATATTTAACTCGTAGTAAAAAGTAATTATTTTTTTAACATGTCGACCAAACAGTAATTACAAAAATATTGTTTTACACACGTTTGAAAATAAATGAGTATATTTATTATTTTGTTATAATAACTGTAATTTTAGCTTGTCAGACCACAATCAGTTTTAGATATTTTTTATGAGTGTGCAATTTACTTTCTGTTTGGAAACACTGCCTATGATTATTAAATCGGCATAATGTTTGATCTTTCGTTCAATTATTTAACAGTGATTTTCGCATACTATTCACAAAATTAACCCCGACTTAACAGTTCGTTAGCATAGGCAGTAACCTCAGTTATGGCTAAAAATTAATAAAGTGAAAAAGCAAAAGTTTTTATTATTATTATTATACTGTAAAGAACGAAGATTTAACGTAAACGTAGAAGATTATTTTATCGAAGCTGCCATAAAACTGACAGAGCTTTATTTCCAAGTCTCTCTAACTCAGCGAAAATAAAAGTACCATTTTATTTAATCACCAATTTTCCTACTCTTTCTTTTATTTCGAACTATCTTCCTTGAATTTAGGTAAAGATTATTAGTGAATCAGTACTAGTCAGCGTAAATTTTTGACTGTTTTATTCATCATATTTTAATTTTCCATTTTTTTTTGTCCTAGAAGAAGAACGAGAAGTTCGCGAATATAGAGTAAATTAATTTATTTTTGTGTTACTGTACATGCAAAATAATTGATCCGTTAACGTTCAAATAAGAAGCAATCAGTCTAGCAATAAATGTACAACGTGCTGGACTTACTACGGTTTGTTAACAGTTCTAATGTCGTCCGCGCACTGTAGTACAATAAATAAAGTTTCCACTAAGATAGCAAATTTCAAATTTTTCTTATCACGAATTTAAAAATAAATGCTGAAAAAGTGAACATCCGAAATGACGAATTATGCCGTGTCGTAAGTGTAATAATGTAGACTTGCGCACGAGTGCTGCTACGCAAACATCAAACATTTATATTTTGAACGATTTTTTGAATGGGGGCAAGTTACAAACTAAATAATTTTGTTGGACATACGCCACTGCAGGAAATGGCGTCTCACAGGCAACCAGAAAATACCCACAAACAAACAGACAAGTAAACAAACAAAAGGAGTTTGTTTGAAACTGGCAAACATATGTAAACATATACAATTCCACAAGGAATTCAGTCAGTTAGATACAAGAAAATAACTAAAACACAAACGAGCGCCCAAGCACCAAAAAATCAAGCAAAAAATAAATAACTCCGATTACTCCACCAAAGGAATTCCTTCAGTATGTTCGATACAACAGGCAAAAAAATACAAATTATCAAAAATGACATTTACTCTTTTAGATGGTTAACTTAACAATGACCGACATTCTCTTCGCGAACATTGACAGCGACGAAATAAATGTTGGTAACTCGAGTTTCTGACGAAACTAGAATAGTCCCTTATACACAGTCGCTAGTTTACTTACGAACTACTAAATATTTACGAGTAAACATATCAGAAATATTGACTGCAATATGCTGCGTAGATATTATTTTTTTTTTCAAAATTAAAAAAAGACGAAATTTAGGATTATTTTTAAGTTAAGGTGTGTTCTCGCCCCAAGTGTTGAAATTTATATTTATGATTAATAGCAATTTTGTCATAAAAATTACTAAAAATTATATTAAAAACTAGCTGGCCCTGCGAACTCTGTTCCGCCTTAGAGGCAATAAGTAAGCAGATTTTGGATTAAGTATTTAAATGATTCTTTATTTTTTATGTATTTTGGTGCATAGGTTGCACTCTTCATTTGTCTTATTATCAGGCGCAAGAACAAACAACGCAGATGGTCTTCCTACCCGTGAACATGCTTTGTCGGGAAAGATTCGATCGTCTTGGTCGCGGTATTGTGAATGATGATTCAAAGATAATATAAATTACTGATTATTACTGATTATTTATTTCTGACAAAATTTATAATTATCAAATTTTCAAACATACTTGTCCATATACCAAATTATGTTTAGCTGTCATTTGCGTTTTGTTATTCCATGTCATATGCGTTTTTGTTATACCACATTTTATAGTGACTTGTATTCTCTTTGACGTCACACGGGAACGCGGTCGAACGGGATAAAAAGTATCCTATGTCCTTTTCCTGGTTCTAAGCTATCTCCGCACCAATTTTCAGCCAAATCAGTTCAGCCGTTCTTCAGTTATAAATAGTGTAACTAACACGACTTTCTTTTATGTATATGGATGTCTAAAATTATACAAATTCCTTCGGTATTAGTCGCCACTTTTTACATACGCATTACAAAAACAGGCGAGAATATATTCATACCTTAAAACTAGATATACTATACCTAATAGGGTGATAATTATTTGTAATATTTATGAGTTTATAGCAAGGTGTGTAAGAGAATTTTACAGCACTTCAGCATCGAGGTCTCAAGAACCGATAAGGGTGAAGCGAATTAAACAACACATCATCCATGATCGAGCCAGTATTCGAGCACAGGACCTCTTGTACCATAGACCGGCGCATAACCGACTACACTGAGGAGGCCGGTTTTTATAGCAAGGTAATGTACCGTAAATCGGGGTTACTTTGACAATTTAACATATTGGTTTTTGGGTTTTCTGGTAAATAAACAGATAATCTGAGTCGAGTATTTTAAATAATTCCTTCTATCCTTATAGCTAATGCTTGAAACTTTCGTCATTAAATAACATAAAAACCAAAATTTTGAGTTGTCAAAGTTACCCCGCTAGGTCAAAGTAACCCCGGTTTAAGGTATTTTACTGGAGAGCGATAGTTATTAAATTAACTACGCGTTTGTAAAGGACCTAACAAAATTATCTGTAATTCCATATCGGCTTATGATGTTCCACTATAAAACCTTCGCATTTATACTCCCCTGAATAACATACAGTTAAAACTTGAATTTCTCTAAATACGTACTATGACAGCACGGTGCTTTATTTACACAACTGGCAGTATTACTTACGAAGGTTTAGTGTAGCTAGAGCTAGAGCACTACATTTACAGAGAAAATTAGAAAAATACGAAGTATGACAAAGTTTTCACTCTACTTACTAAACCAAATACGAAAAGTTAATGCAATTTAAATATTGGTTCTTGTCCCAGAATTTACGGAGTCAAAATAAGAAATTAAAGAAAATTGAGATATTGTTAGCCAGGCATAACGTAATTTGGTGTTTCCGTTTTGGTTGGCTTAGCAGAATATATCGCGACCAAAAATAATGTAGTTGTTACTAAGTAACGATCAAATAATATATAAAATTGGTATTTCCATAAAATGTCACGTACAATTTTGGGACCTTTGAAAATGGTTAAGTGCTTGCAAACAGTGAAATTAATTTGAAAATCCTGTGGTATAATTACAACCTTTCAAAATCAGACAAGTTTGGTGACTTACACACAAGTACATAGTTACATTTATCAAAAAATTACGTGTCCCTTTAAAAAATCAGGGGAAAATGTGTGTTTTTATTCAAAACCAGACATGCCCACTCCACTATTATTGTGAAAAAATAACAAGGACAGAGCAGCTGTTATATATAGGAAGGCGTAGAGTTAACGATAAGCCACCTTGGACAAGTTTACTACTTTTAAAGGTAGAGATGTACAAAATAGTCTTTCGGAGCAATAATAAAGGACGAAATATAATATTTTCATGGTATATAGTATTAATAACCATTATTTAACATTAATATTAACCATAATAAACCTGTCATATTTAATTGTAGTTAGTATCACAACACGTAAGTTCTTTTCGCTTTTCTGTAAATTTGTACAATGTGGACATGTCTGGGCTTGAAAGTTTCATCCTCAATCCGTTGTGAATAGTATTTTGTAACTGGGTAACCACGTGTAGTATGCAAATGAGTTGTGTCGCTGTTTATTCATGTTCGGTCATCGAGCGAACGCAGTCTGCTCCCGTATGTCCCGCGACCGCCGGGCTGTGACACAAATTTGATCACACGGTTGCCGAGTCTAGCGAGGCTTGACAACACTGCAGTTCGCTGATCGGGTTTATTTTTAATTTTCTTGTTTTAATGCTGTCGGCTGCTACGCGAACGGGACTAACCTAATCACTGCATGATTTCCGCCGCCCTGTGTCTGTTTCCGGGAAGGGGAGGGAGGACTTTGATTTACGCTTCTGCTGGTCGCAACTCGTGTTCCCTTGGTTTTACAGTGCTCAGTGAATTCGTCGCCAACAGAATCACCTTCTACTAAAGCCTCAATCACGTTACAGCAGAGAATTCATTGCTTTACTCTTGTTTCAGAACAGGTTTCATCATATCACAGCCGTAAATTTGATGTTCTTTTATGCTTGCAAGATGTCAAGGGACTGATTAAATTTCTAACCCACTGTGCTAAAATTTATCGTCATTAACATTGCACGGAGATTAATAATAAAAACAAAGTTAAAATGTTTATAACCAAGTTGTGTGAAAAATTGCAGGTTGTTTTATCTTAGGACACAGGCATCCTTCTGCCTTGATTCTTGAAACAAATATAAGATATTTAAAGTAAGTTAGTTTATAAGACGAGCAAATTCACGTACGATTTTCAGTTTGCTGAACTAATGTGTAAATGCGTTCGCAATCGTCGTACACTGTAGGATGTATTTAGGAATACCGCGGTCGATATTTATATCCCTAATGTCAAGTACATAAATAAAGCAGCGTCGCTGACTAACAACATGTTATTGTTACCTCAAAAATCTAAACTAGCATTAGATACAAAAACGTTTGCTTACAAAAGTAGAAATATTAGCGAACATTGCTTGATCACACTGAAAGCAAAATGTGGTTGATATTAGACAGCAAAGTTATATTTAGGCAAACATCAATTTTTTTGTCTGCAATATTTTAGTGATTTTAAAAATATGTTTGTTGTAAGCACAAAATATATTTGGCTGTCTCAGTACTAACAAGTATATTTTGTAGCTGTCGCAAAATATTTTTTTCACGTGCCCCTATAATAATAATCTAAAATATTTCAGTTAATCGGATCGCAAAGTGTTTCTTCCTTATAATTATTCTCATATAAATACTGTCGCAATTTATTTGCACGGGGGCCTAAGTTTTGTCCAAGTTCGTTGTCATCTCCGTAGTTCATAGTTTCATTGGACTCATCTCGTGGTTTGTCGTGGTCCTAGTGTGTTGATGCTGGTCGTGGAGATTTAACCGGAAACCCTGGCGGTTATGTTTCCACACGCCGAGGGCATTACATTAACGGTCATCGCCTCGCGTGAAATGCGGGCTAAGTAGGGCACGAGTGTTCGAAGCTTTCTAATGGGGTCTGCCCTCCCCTCTGGGGTCGTTCTCGTTGGTCAGAGGCAGTGAGAAGGGGCCCGCTGGAAAAGAGCCTGAAGACAGCAACCGGACCACGTAAGTTAACTTAATCTTTATGTTAATTTTGAAACACTCCCACCACGCGGCTGCCGGGAGTGACAATAATGAACTAACTAAATTGCGGACAATCCAGACGTCTGGAAAAGAATCTAAAGTTCCGTTAAATTTTAAATGTTGTTAGGAGGTAAACATTAAAAATAGTTAATTGTATTTTTGTCTCCTACATGGTAAATTAGGGATAGTAATTGTTATTCAATTTCTTTTCTTGTTTTATCAATTCTAGTCAAAATTTTGTAAAACTTATATTTTTGTATATTCTCAAAACTAATTCTTAAGTCTTAATTATTAATTTGATAGCGAACCTTTTTAAAGAATTGTTTTCCTCTCGCAAATTCACTACTTCTGGAATTTAGCACGCCTCTAGTCAAACTCGTGACAGTAACATATTGACAGGTAGTTTGAATGAACGTTATAATGAAGAATGCAGTGGAAAGTTCTGTGAATATTGGCTCCAGCCTAAGTGCTCTCGTCCTGTCAGACGGTCGAACTCTCGTTGGTAGAAGGTCAAATCCACATTGTAAAGTAGGCAAGGAGATAAGTAGCTTATTGATGTGAGGTTTAAAGCAGCTAGAGAAGACACATGGAGAAAGAGCTAAAGTGCGTGGATTAGCCTTAGACCGAGACACGGAGGTCTTCAGTGATGGAGTGTTACCTCACTCGGTGGCTAGTAGCACTCAAGATAGGCTGGAGAGTAGGGCGTTAATCTGCACAACTCTGTAATATGTCTATTAAAGTAGAAGTGCTGAGGAGAAGTCGCTAACAAGACCTCACCTTTAAAGTCAATGTTTGTGCGTTTACCGATTTCTCCGTAAATAATTGTTCTAGTTATACGTTTGTTTATGTGAAAATATAACAATTATCTATAGACTCAATGTCGTTAAAGGCAAAGAATTGTAAAAATAGCTTAAAATGGTAATTTCAGTTATTCAACAATTGTTATCCTTAAGGTGTGACTTCGGTCGTCATATTGATTTTTATTTTGAGAAGAAAAGTGACAATTTTCAGTTACATCGTGAGTTATATTTTCCTTGCGCAACAGTACAAGCGTCGGAGTTTAACTTTTAACTAATATTTTGGCGGCAATCTATCCAATAAACTAAGAGTATGAAATATTTGTTTGCCGGATTGTGGCCTAAATATACGTTATTAGATGTAATCTGTCGATTGTAGGACAAGAACCTTCTTTTCGTATCAATTTTTATCAATTCCAGGGTGGATGTTTGCCATTATATAATAAATAAGATAATTTTTATTTCACAGCATATTTACATTTTTGTAATTTTAGAGGCTAAATATTTAAATGTGTAACTTATAATTTTTTTACAAATATTTAATAAAGATCTTTTAATTTGTTCGAAATTTCCAGAAGGGAGTTTCGCCCCGTCTGAATAAACATCATAATGAATAACACCATAAAATGTGTTTTTATTAAATTCAGGAATACAAAACCTTCAAGTCAATTTCCTAAATTTAAACAAAAGAAGGGTTCTATAAAAGGTATTTGTCCTAGAACTTACGAATTATGTCTACTTACGTTAAAAGTTCAAGTAACGCAAGATATATATAACTCACTCAATAATCGCAAATTTCACACTTTTCTTCTCAGAATAAAAAAAGCGAAAAATAAAATTAGCAAATATGGCAACTAATGTCAGACCTTACGGTAAAGGATTAAAGTACATTTTGGCATCGGTGGTTAAATTATTTGCCTTTCGACCCATGCGTTGATATAATTCTGTTGCATATCCCATATTCGGGCTTTTGGACTACATAACTACTATGAGCACAATCAGAACGTGTTATTACTTGAACTCTAAGGTAGACTCAACGCTTGTTCGCCACTTTCATCTTCGCGTCTAGGGACACGACACAAAAACTACGCCTGAATTTTATTCGAAGTCTTCACTGGAGGGTCGACGACTAGTATGGTACGTACTGTATTCATTATGTCGAAACACAGGAACTATATTTAGATTTAAGTTTATGTTCATCTTATTTTATACACTATATATATTTATTTATTTGTTTTAGTTCTAGTTCATAACTGGCTTATTTGTTAGTAAAGAATTTTTCAGAAGAGAATGCACGTTATTTTCAAGTATTCTTAACGCAGTTGTTATAAACATTCTATATGCATATGTGTGTGTAACTTAATATTACTGAACGAATATAAAGTTAATAGGTATTACTAAACTTTAGAAAATAAATTTGAAGTGCTTGTTATCACTGTTGTCCTATTTTGCGATAAAGTGATTTACATTTTGTAATTATAAGGATGTATTTGATACAATGTAATCTCAAACCTTTTAGAAGTATGTTACCAATTATTTGCATTTATTAAATTCAAGCTAGCTGAAACGTCAGCCACAGCGCAAGAGCTCATACTGAAACAAATGTACAAATAGTATTTTATTGGAGATTTATCATAACTAACATGTTATAGAACTATACATCCAAATACACCACTATGGGAAACATTACGCAAACGCTATATATATATATATATATATATATATATATATATATATATATATATATATATAATTATATACACATACTGGATGTTCCTGAACTACAGGTACAGACGCAGTGAGATGATTCCGTATGAAAAATAAAGTAGAATATATGCAGGACACGTAGTACCTTGGTTTAATATTTAGGGAGTAATGAGCCTTTGAATATCTAGTTTTAAAACAATATTTTTGTAAAATATCGGAAAACTACAACACTATAAATATTGATTTATGTTATTAGGAACTTCAAACCAACATAGAATGCTGTATCATACCTTCAACCGTTACGAAAGTAACAGGGATGACCATTCTCTAATTGGATTCTACTTCTGTACTGTCGGGATATTGGAACATTTGAAGATGTTTTACTGAGTAATATGAGCTTTATAACATAAATTGTTCGTTGCAACCGTCTAGGAGCCATAGTTGTCACAAATGCACGCAAAACTTTCGCTGCAGCGAGACTGCCACGAGACCATAGGCAATACTGTGAACATGTGATGTGCTCACTGCACAGGTTAGGGTAAACAATCACTGTTAACAACATTATCCACACTTCAATAAGTTCACCATATCGTCTTAACAGGCACAAACGCCGTGAGGTGATTATATACACGAACAATGTCGTACAGTAACTCATATCGGAGATATCCGCCCTTACAAGTTGACATTTTTTAATGTTTTAACTGAAATTAATAAAACCTACTGGGCATTAAAGAAAGATTATGTGAATGATGGTGTGAATTTACATTGATCTTAAGTTGTTGCACAACTATTGAGGAGTACAAACATTCCATACAACAAGAACAAAAAAGGGGTGGTATGTTCCTACCAATGTGTGTGTAATACTTGGATATTATTATTGTTTTTTTAATATGTAATACACATACATAACACACGTCACCTTCATGGAACATTTTATGTGAACTTTTTGAGAGGAATATCATGCGATGATGCACTTTGTTGCCTAGGTACTAAATATCTTAATATATTTTCTACTTTCATTTTAGTAAGGGATCACCTCACTGCGTCTGTACGTGTAGTTCAGGAACTACATATATATATATATATATATATATAAACACATATAGAGAGTACGGTAATTACGTAAACAAAATAGTAATTATATGCAATTCTTTAAAATAAAGATCAACATTTTGTCAGATTGTTTAAACTTAAGAGTTATTCTTACGCCATCCAACGCACAACTTCATTCGCTGCATATTATATTACAACGTTACATTTTCAATTATACATACAGATTATTCAAATATATTTTTGTACCATATAATAGCAAAATCGTTTCTAGAAGGAAATCTAAATTCCACATTATTTTTTATCGTACATTCCTTTTAAACTTATCGTTGCATAGTTTACTTTACTATTTGTGGTAAAACAAAAAATAGAGTTTATTTGAGAGCAATCACTTAAATGCGTATTTTTATGTCTGCAGTTTTGGTTTTAAACACTGCTGTCGCAGACTTGAAATAATGTCCCATTCATACTCAGCCGTTGACTGTTTGAAAAATTATTGAGTCAAATTCACCGTAATGCATGACAAATTATTATTTATGCTTGACTTTTTTTATTTACAGGAATATTTTATATAGAATATATAACCGAAAAAAATTAACGAATATATATTAAGTAAATATGCACCACACCGTAGATTCTCCCATGCTTGTAGGAGGTTTAATGGTGCTGGGCTATAAATCATTACCACCTGAGAGTTCTTACTAAGAACACACCCCACCGCCACACTGCAATGGCTAGTTGCCAAAATGCCTGTTTCACTTATACTCTCTCGCTAGCTAACAGTGTTTGCGGTGAAAGTTGCCAAGTTCGGTTGTTAACGCCTAACAGTTGAAGTGCCAGCCCACAGTGCTGATGAATCATGTTTGGAGTAGGTTATGAATCCGATAATTTTTCAAAACACCATTGTAAGTTTTCTTAAAGTGAGCAATTATTACAAAGAACTAGCTATTGTCCGCGACTTCGTCCACGTGTTTTTAAATTTAATGCTTCTTTTTTGTTAGAAAACTTCGCGTGCGCATACACAAAACTCACAAAATGTCATCACAATCGGATGAATAGTATAGGAATTAATTCGTTACAAACTGACAGCCATTCATTTATATAAGTTATGTGTATAGGGAATAATAGTCAAAAATATACATTTCATTGTGGAATCTCACGTTAAAATTGGGTAACTTGCAATCTATACGTAGGTTTTGCTGTTAGAGTTACAATGTTATGAGTATTTTAAATTTTGATGGAATAAAACAGAAACAACGAAAGGAAATATTTCGCAAATAGCTCATAAACGTGTTCAAATTGTACTGATTTATGAATATTGAAACACATATAACTTATTGTCGCGTAAAAATTATATTTTTTTTTCTGAGGCCTGCAGAAGTCATAAAATTGGCGTTTTTCGTACAACTTTATCGTTGGGTAGAACTGATATAAGATAAAAATAACCGAAACTTCTTCATTTTTTCATTAAAATTTTCAGCGATTAAATAAAAGGTCACATAAAAGAGTATACAATGAAAACATTGTGCTCAAACTGATCGTTAAGAATTCAGTGAATATTTCATGAACGAAGGCGTGGTTTCTTGGCAGGAACAGATTGCTTAGAGACATATACACGTCTAAACGAGAAGCGTTAATATCTTGTGATAACATTTGGGAGTGTTGTTATTACGCCCCCATTACATACACTTGTTCTTGTGATGTATTAGCATTAGTTTACGTGAGTGTTAATAAAATGTTCATAGTTGTGAGAAAACGTATGTGATGTATTGTGTTACCACAAACATTATGCAGTTACCGGTGTATCCAGTACAGACTATTGAAGAGGTTGCATATTGATCTGCCTGAAATAAGTTGTAGAGAAACCAGTACAATAATTCAGACGTCTGAACAGTTTATAGTTAATGGAGCAGTCTAAATTATCTTGCTTTTCACCTTCTTTTTAATCTATTGCGTAACCCCTTTCACAGTCACAAATTATATATCATTTCCTTGGGGACACTGAACAGTTTATTTGATTTCGAGGTAAACTAAAAACGTGGAATTATTACGAAATACAATCTTACTTAAGTGCAAATAGTTACCTAAATTGTACAATTAAACAAAAAAAATAAAAAATATTAAGGGCTTTCCAATGCCCATATTTGCGTTTATAATAGAGTGATAAGACAGAAACTACTCTTATGTCGTGGCTATTAACTTTACGTAGGACACGTAATTATAATGTGTGCGGAAACAGTAGCACGGTAGGGGATTTATTAACGGTTCATTTGAGAAAATCATATTAAGTTGAGACAGCACAAATTATTTTTTATTGATGTAAGAAAGCGAGATCCTAAATTGTTGTCAAAACATACACTTCTTCTCCAAAAGACATCTAAAGCAGTACAGTAAATAATTGAGCATATCGCGTATACACTGCTAATATTTCTGGCATTTGACTGTATTTAGTCTTCTTAACTGTCAAAATAAAACGGTCTGAAAAAATTATTTGGTCATTTTTACACGAAAACATACTTTCAAATCAAAGCATCTTCAACAGAGTTTTTTAAGTTATTTCAGTATTCTTGAGTCAAAATACGGATTTTGTAAAACAAGATTTAAATACAGCAAATATAACATTTTGACATAAAGAAGACTACTACACATCTGATGACAAGTGTGGCACATGACACATCATACCTGACTTATATCAATAGTATCCACAGACAATTCAAGATTATGGTAAGTAAACCACTTGCTAACATAGATTTCGTCACGTCTGCTGCCTGATTTTTTTAACTATTATTTTTTTCTTCTCCTGATAAAAATGACTCGTTACATTTTTTATCTTCTGCTCAACTCCACTTGTCGCAGGCTGCGGGTAAACCCGTTGATGTATACCGACGCCAAGCCGTTAGTAATCAGAGGCCGGCTGCCTGGGTCGCACCATCTTTATTATTTTTGTGCGGCCTAGGGTGGCGTAGGCCGCGTTGGTGGATATCCGCTTCGAGACTTTCTGTGGTGTGACTTTTTATGACGTAATATTAAAAGTAAAGGTGTCCTCTACCTACATGTATGTCCCACAGTGGGACTGATATACTAATCATGGGATAAAAAATAAAACAAAATCAAACATTTTTTATTGGAGCTAAAACGTATGAGACTTCGTTCTGCATAAGGTGTTTCGCATGTCTACAAATTGTCTTCAATTTCTGAAGTCATGTAAGGCCAGGAGGAAATTTCAGACGTAATAGTTTTGAGGAAATCAAGAGGAGCCCACTTCCTCTGCTAAATATTCCACGTTTGGGTGTAATTTTTTTCAGTTTTTTTTTTTCACATAAACCAAAGTATAGTTTTTTTCTTGACGTGCATAAGTTTTGTCTACTGCATGTCAAACCTATGCATAACTTTTTTTCTGAATTATTAATTCAGTTACGTACTTCAAAGTATCGCTTATTTTACACCAATTTTGAGCCTATATGTGGGACTTAAAATCCATTGCCACGGACTGACACGAAATTATTTGCTGTACAGTATAGAGATAACATTGCTGTATCAGTATCCGGATGATTTGGCTGCACCTGCTTGCCACTTTCCGATAAAAGTACATTCATTTTAAGATGGGAAAGCGTGACATTCGCCGGTCATGTGAGCAAGCTGGGAAGCAGGTCCACCGAGACGCGCTATAGAATTTTATCCTCGCTGGTGGAGTTGATATCGGTGAAAGCATAGTTTTGTTATTATATTTGTAACGTGACATTCAGTCTGGTTTGACCAAGTATGTGTTTAAGAATCTGTATTACTGTTAACGCTCTGGACAGTGTTATTTTATTATTGTAAAGAGATTATGTAGTTATATCTGAGTACGTTTTGTTTATATGCAGTACAGAGACAGCTTACAAAATGTGTTAAGAGTTAATATAACCTGATATTTTACTTTTATGTTTTGTGTACGGACACGGAAAAACTATAGCAGCGGAACTGGTACATGAGGCAAGAACTTAGCCATAGTCTAAAAGTTCGGAAGACTGAAATGGAATGAAGTGTTTTCGTGGTATGAGTTTTTATACGGGACTTTAAAGCAGAGGTGGATTCAGCTGTACATTTTTTTGGGGAGGGGCATTCCTTAAAAAGTAGTTTTATTCACACCCTAAGTCAAAAATGGAGGGTCCCGGGGCTCTCGCCCGGAAAAATTTTATTTTTAAGGTACAAAACGGTGCTATTTAATGCTTTTCCTAACCAAAAATTGAATATATCTGCTTAAAAAATATTTATATTTTTAGGATAAACTACGCTTAGAAAGGTCTAAGGGGAGCTTGTCACCTGCTAACTCCCCTGCACCCGCCTATGCCGCGAAGTGGTGGTTCAACTATTTTCGTTGTGAAAAATATAGCATTACTACCAAAGAATAATTATATATTTATTTCATAGGAATAATGTTCGAATTTTTCCAGATGCAATGAACTAAAAAATTGTTCTATATATTTGAGATGTTTTATAGTTTAGTTAATAAAAAACAAATTGCCTTTTTTTAAATCATAAGGGTGTATTTCCAAGAAATTTTTATTATATTATATATTGAGACAAATTTTATTAGTTTATTATAAATAGGGATATTCGTCACGTACTAAAACACAGTTGCTGCGCAAAGCACTACTATCCTTTTAAACATTGTTCCTTCTCCACACACACACACACACACACACACTCACACACCAACACACACATATGTGTACGCAAACTTCTTCATAGCATAAAAGTAAGACATATCTACTAATTATCTGCCTTTGTATCTGCTAATTAATAAGTACATGTATTTATTTATCAATGTGTTAAGTAATGATTCGCTGTAACATTGTATTTTAAACTTATTTCCAGTAGTTTTTTTAAACAACTTATCGTGTATAAATACCAATATTTCTTCTCGTTACACTTTGCCATTAGGTATACCAGTTTATTTCACTATTACACAACGGACTGAAACGAGGTTTCTCGGTTTGAATGTTTAAGGAAGCAAATGTGCGTGTAAGATGAGAATTAATGGAATGGACTTTTTTACGTTTGAGGAGTTCTTTATACATTTTTAAATTTAATACGATAGTATTTCGATACTAATAAGTATTGAATAGTGGTAAATGGTGCAAAATGATGTTAATGGTCGTTAATGACGGTTTCAGATGCATTTTATAAAAGAAAATAATTGCTTCATTACATTTTTCGGGTACCCCGTTCTACCCCTGTACCCTGGATTGTCACTCCTCCAAAGCACAGTTTTTGGGCAGAAGTCTTCGTGCACGTACACACAACTCACAGAAGGTTTTTTTTTCGTACCGTGTTTTGTACCTGTGTACTGTTTAACGGCGGCTTCTCCCCTTTCCAAACTCAATTATTTTTCTGCGGGAACCTACGATAGTGCACACACAACCCACCAACATGTATATATATATTTTTTCGACGACGGTTTCTAGGTACCTAGTTTTGCAACTCACCCTTTTTTGCTCCCTTCCTATTTATTGACTGCAACCTGCGTGTGTGCACGCACAAAGACGCTGATACAACTCACTTTTATTTCTAAATAGAAGTTTAAACACCTATTTCCATGTCTCTAATTTCAAAAATGACGATGGTCATAACAAATTTCATCCCCTATTAAAATCCCCTTAGGGGAAGAATTTTCAGAAATTCTTTCTTAGTGCTCACCTACGTTATATAACAACACCTGCGTAAAATGTTATGAATATAGACCTATTGGTTTAAGCTGTGCGTTGTCTCGGTCAGTGTTAAAAATTTTACTGAGTAGAATATATATGAATGTATATTTAGTCTGTGGTTGAAAATTCTTAAAGTTCAGTGCGGTATGTATATACTTATTTGGGAGCTCAGAGCAAGCTTTTGTTATTGATTGAATAAAATATACGTTATTGTTTCTACAAAGCATTAATTATTAAAACTGAACTTCTCTTACTTTCGCGAATAAGCGTGATCCTCCGGAAAGAAATATACGAGCCAAATTGCACGTGCAAACATGGTCCTCCGGGCCGGATAAGGTATGGATTAGCTAAGGATAAAACTTACCTCTAAACATCATTTGAGTGATATAATCAACTTCTAAATTGTTTATAAAAGGAACTTATGCTATTTTATTCATGATAAGTCTACACAACAGAAAGTATCTAAAATTTGTTTATGTTTTGCTTTGTTGGTTAATAGACTGCCTTTTACTATCAAAATGTCACGTAAACAAATTGAAGCGCGACTTCAACTAATCAAAACTCGTATGGATCGTTTGTCATCGTTCGCAAATGAAATAGTAGACGACACGACACGTTTGGATTTATTTAAGGTTTACTTCCAAGACCTGGAAAACTTGAAGTCTGATTTTGAAGAGTGTCAGTTTCAACTCATATTGAAGAACACAGACACTAGTCTTTATGACAAGGAATTCGAGGCATTCGACTTAGCATATTATAAAATTAAGGAGAGTTATGCAAAACTGGCCATATCTGAACCAAGCACTCATGGTGAACAAGAAAGAGCAAACAGCAACTCAAAAACTGTTAAGTTACCGAGGTTGCAGATACCTGTATTTAAGGGAGAAATGACCGAGTAGGTTAGCTATTATGATTTATATTGTGCTCTTATACATAACAACACCACACTTTCAGAAGTAGAAAAACATCAGTATCTTTTGACGTATTTATCTGGTGAACCATATAATTTAATCAAAACATTACCTTTATCAAATGAAAATTATGAGTTGGCATGGAAAACACTAACACAGCGGTACCAAGATGTAAGGAAAATTGCAACAGTACACTTGGACAACATCATGAAATCACCTATTTTGATTTCAGGCTCTCTAGTACAGCTTAGAAATTTGGTTGATATTATAAAGGAAAATTTAGGAGCATTAAGAGTACTTAAGTTTCCAGTTGATTAATGTAGTTTTATACTTTTGAATATATTTTTGCCTAAACTGGACATTGACACTCGTCGTCAGTTCGAATTAGCACACAAAGAGATAAGAATTCCCTGCTTCAATCAACTTCTTGATTTTCTTGAATTTCGCTGTAAGGCCTTGGTAACAGCAGAAAGCCGTGCATCTTTAACCATTAAGTCACATAATGTAACATATAAGGTTATACCTATGAATACACCAAACTTGAGAAAATCATTTTTTGCTAATTCCTCCCAATACATATGTGTTGTTTGTAAGGAAGACCATTTAATTCATAGGTGCCCAGAATTCCTCAACTTTTCACAGGAAGAGAAAATTAATACAGTAAAACTACATCACCTATGTTTCAATTGTCTGAAACCACATTTGGTCAAGAACTGTACATCAAAATTAAAATGCATTCATTGTGGGAAAATGCATCATTCTTTATTGCATGTATTTGATTCTGCACCCACAGATACTTTTCGAAGTCATAGTTATGTGAATCAGATGGAAGATTCGTTCGGCAAGAAAACTAAATTTCATAAGTCGGTATCATCAGAGACTGCTGAAGTTAGCCCTGTCAAAGAGCATGACTCTACTGCAATATCCTTGACCAGTTCAAACAATAATAACAGTAAAGTATTGTTAGGTACAGCTGTTGTTCATACATACGATGCTTGTGGTAACCTTCAACAATACGTGTCCTCCTTGATTCAGGATCACAATCATCTTTCATTTCAGATGAATGTATCAAAAGATTAAGATTAACCCGTAAGAAGGCTTGTGTATCAGTTTCAGGGCTTGCACAGTCATCTATTGAAAACAATAAAGGAGTTGTTACATGTATTCTACAATCACGCCTGAGTAGTACATCACAAATAGTATAAAATGCATTGATTTTAAGAAACATTACATCGAATTTGCCTACTGTTTCATTACCATTACAATTTCATCACCAGTATGAAAATTTAGAGTTAGCTGACCCAAGTTTTCACACTCCACGTCCTGTAGACATCCTGCTAGGTGCTGATGTTTATGCTGATATTGTTGACGGTGGGCGGTATCCTGTTACACTTGGTTATCCATCAGCATTGCACACAATATTTGGATGGATTTTGATGGGAAAAATCACATTGAAGACTACGCTTGGACAAAACAGTATTGCTTCTTTTTTAACAACCACTTCACTTGATTTGTCAGATGCTCTTCGTCAGTTTTGGGAGGTAGAAGAAATACCATCCATAAAACATGTCGGTCCAGAGGATGAAGAGTGTGAGAAACACTTCTGACAAACACATTCTCGTGATGCAAAAGGAAGATTCATCGTCAGGCTACCTTTCAAATTTGCGATGCCAGACCTTGGTGAATCTCGATTACAAGCATTAAATAGACTACGCCAATTGGAACGCAGTTTTGCACATCAGACTGAACTGAAAGTGCAGTACAACAAATTCCTTCAAGTGTATGAACAACTTGGGCACATGCATTGCCTCAACCCGGAAGAAAAGTGACAAATATACTACTACATTCCTCATCATTGTGTATTTAAGAAAGTTAGCTCTACCACAAAACTGAGAGTTGTGTTTGATGCATCAGCAACATCTTCCACTGGCAAATCATTGGATGATGAGTTACTTACGGGATCCAAACTCCAACGAGACATAGTAGAGATAGTTACTCATTTCCGTATGCACCCAGTTGTACTGATAGCAGATATTTGTAAAATGTATCGACAGATTAAACTACATCCAGATGATCAGCCTTATAAAGTTATTTTATGGCGTGAAAGCACAGATCAACCTTTTCGGGAATATCAGCTTAAAACAGTTACATATGGTGTTTCTTCTGCCCCATTTCTCGCTATGAGAGCACTAAAACAACTTGCATCTGATGAAGGTTTTAACCACCCCAATGCAGCTAAGGTGGTAGTTGAAGATATATTTGTAGATTATATAGTTACAGGAGCATCCTCAGTGTCTGCTGCACATGCCTTACAAAATGAGCTTACTATCTTGCTTAAACGTGGGGGATTTGAGTTAAGAAAGTGGTCTAGCAACTATTCCACTTTACTTCAGACTGTTCCTGAAGATCACAGAGAGAATCCACTCAAGTTCCAAGAAGATGGAAAGGAAATGTTCAAGGTATTAGGAGTTGTCTGGGAATCAATATCGGATATTTTTTCATACAGTTTCCACCAATTCAATCCTACCACCACTAAGAATCCAGCATAGCCCAAATGTATGATCCCCTAGGTTGGATTGCACCAGTTCGAGCCAAACTTTTCCTGCAAAGTCTCTGGCTGTTAGGTTTAGACTGGGATGAAACACCTCCCACACAAGTGATTGATACTTGGAAATCATTTATCTTACAAGTTCCACAGCTTAGTGAAGTCAGAATTCCTCGTTATATATCGGCATCAGGCTGCCCTACTTATCAAGTGCATGGATTTTGCGATGCTTCTATTCAAGGGTACTCATTTGTTAATGGCGAAAACAAGAGTGGCACCATTGAAAACTAGAACATTACCCCGATTGGAACTTTTAGGTGCTTGTTTGCTGGTTAAACTCATATTAACGGTAGAAAGTATTCTATGATTCAACTGTGGTTCTTTCTTGGATTCAAGCACAGCCTCATCGTCTGAAGACATTTGTGGCCAATCGAGTTTCGCAGATACAAGACAGTAAAATACCTATTCTATGACGATACATTCGCACTCACGATAACATTGGAGACTATGCTTCTAGAGGATTAATGCCAGCTGACATTGTCACTCATAATTTGTGGTGGTATGGGCCATCATGGCTTACATCTGAGGAAGAGACATGCCCTCGCAGCATAGTGGCCGCGAAAATGCAGGACTACGAAACCGAAATGAAGAATACAGAAGTAATTACTTTAACAGCACAACAATGTGTTCCTTACATTGAATTTATTTTAAGATACTCCTCTTGGTCAATGTTGCAAAGAGTCCTGTCTTAAATGCTACACTTTATTTCCAACATAAGGATACAAAAGGCTGACCGCCAGATTGGACCTCTAACTACATCAGAACTTAATACAGCGAGAAATATATGTTTAAAGCAAATTCAAATGGAGCCCTGTAAGGATGAAATAAACAATTTGAAAAAGTGTAGAACATGCTCTACTCATATCTGTAGATTGAACTGTGGTGGTCTAGTGCGTGTTGGTGGACGACTGCAAAATTCTGAGTTGAGTTACAGTAAAAAACATCCCATTATCTTACCAAAGAACTCTCATATTACTAACATCATAATAGATTTTTATCATTGTTTAACTCTTCATGGTGGAGTTAATACTACATTTTCCGCGATACGGACAACCTACTGGATAATATCTGCAAAAAGCATAATCAAAACCAGGATTTTCCAGTGCATAAACTGCTTTCGTTTTAAGGCCAAAAACAGCCAGCCTATTATCGGTAACCTGCCTGCGACTCGGGTTCAACAAGCTAGACCATTTCTGCATGTAGGTGTTGACTATGGAGGCCCATTCCAGATGAAGTCATCCACATTACGCAATGCGCGTATTTTCAAGGCATATTTGTGTCTCTTTGTCTGTTTTACGACAAAGGCAGTTCATCTTGAAGTCGTGTCTGCACTCACCACCAATGCATTTCTAAATGCATTCCATCGGTTTGTTTCACGTAGGGGTTTGTGCAAAAATGTGTACAGTAAGTGTGGGACAAACTTTGTTGATGCACATCATCAGATCACAGAACTCGAGCATTTTCTAAAAAGTAAAACTAACGCATTCCAAGTAGAAGATAATTTGTCAACAAAGGGTATACAGTGGCATTTTAACCCAACTTCAGCACAACATTTTGGAGGGTTATGGGAAGCCGGAATAAAATCAGTAAAACATCATTTGAAAAGAGTTGTGGGTAATCAAATTCTAACCTTTGAAGAGCTTGCAACGTTAGTCACACAAATCGAAGCAGTTCTAAATTCACGACCACTCTGCTCTCTCTCATCAGATCCTAGTGATCTTTGTGCTTTAACACCAGCCCACTTTATTATTGGCGACAATCTAATTGCTTCACCATGTCCCAACACAACCGACCTTTCCATGAAGATATTATATCGTTACCAACTTCTGCAACAGGCTACCCAACATTTCTGGATGCGGTGGTCAAAAGAATACCTCCATACTTTACAGCAGCGAGGGCGATGGATGTCAACTAAGGGTAAAGACCTTCATGTTGGCGACCTCGTCTTAATTAAGGAAAACAATCTACCACCACTTCAGTGGCAAATAGGTCGTATTGAGACACTTCATCCTGGCAACGATAGCATTGCAAGAGTTGCTGTAGTCAAAACATGCTATGGTTCCATCAAAATATATGTTGTAAAACTATGCCGTCTTTCATCCCAATATTCACCCTGTCTTATGATATTGACAACATACAAACACATAAAAAACATTTAGTAATATATTTTTTGGTGGGCAGTAAAATGTTTAGGAATGTATATTTTGTCTGTGGTTCAACATTCTTAAAGTTCAGTGCAGTATGTATATACTTCTTTGGGCTCTCAGAGCAAGATTTTGTTGTTGATTGAATAAAATATACGTTTTTGTTCCTACAAATCATTAATTATTAAAACTGAACTTCTCCTACTTTCGCGAATAAGCGTGATCCTCCGAAAAGAAATATTTGAGCAAAATTGCACGTGCAAACAATATATATAAATTTGATTACTTATTTATTTAATTATTTCTATACTTATTTTAATATTTAAACACCACAAGTTTTCGCTGAAAATGAGTATAAATTGTATATAAATGGCTATATATAAGTACGGTTACAAAAATTATATACGCTGTGAAAAGTTAAAATAGTTTATATTACAAAATGACAATATTATAAATGCTATGAATTTAACAGTCGTGCAAGCGATCATTGCCTCTTTGACAGGTTTTTAAATTCCTACATTTCCTTGATTCCATGGAATTTGGATCTGAAAATATATGTGTGGAAACGAGTTATTACTTACTGATTTTTTAAAATTTGTGAGCTTTATTTACTAACTATTCTTGTGAATGTATTTTACGTAAGCTCCATTTAAAAAACACACTCCAAATAATTAAGTGGCCTTCCTTAATCAACAAGCTGTTGCGTATGTTTACACGTGAGAAGGTAACGTGGATTTGGAAGATCAAATCCATTCGTTTTCCCCGCAAATTCAAGCGATGTTTACAAACATAACATTACATTTGCTCAAACCACTACTTTTTTGCTACTCTTTATCCACTAATCGCTGTCATTTGATAGTTTTAAGTAATTAAATACAAATTCTATACTAAAAAATGAAATAATCTAACATGTAAGTACATGTAATCTCCTACTGCTCTCTCACTCTCCTTCTCAACACCAAACTTGTTCTAGTTCAGTACAAAATAACCCCTTAACATGGAATACTAGCCCTCACTACCAGAGATGTCAAATTGTAGCATACAAATCTTATTTGGTATTAAAACGAAGGTAGGTTGATTATTTTTGCCCCAAGATTATTTGATCCGTCCCATTGTGATGTCCTTCAAAATATTCTGAGCCAAGAATATTGTACCTAACAAGGACCACGAAAATATCAATTTTCGACATAACTGGGCCGCAAGAAATTACGGTTAAAATATTAATGGAGAAGCTGAAACGGGCATAGACGCATGTAACGTTATTAGAGTGATTTTCCTAAGCATATATGACTGACGCACGCTGAATATATTTCGAATTAACTCATTAGTGTGTGCGGCAGTTAGTCTGTAAAGGGGAGCAATGCCTAATGGTTGATATGCCGAATATCGCTTTTAATCGGAGGGGGGATACGGAGTTCTCATAGGTAAAAATTTAGCTTTCAAGGTACATAATATTGGCTATTTCAGCAGTTTTCACGTATGAACTTAACATATATAGTTGAAAGGAATATTAGTATCTTTATTAAATATTTTTTTTTAATTATTTATATAGATAGGGGCATACCTTTCAGACCTGGCAGACACAAATGTAGCCATTAAAAATTCAAAAAATTTCAAGGTCATTTATTTATAAAAATTGCAATAACTGCAATAAAAAATTCTGGGGTACAGTTTTGTATGCCTATTTTGTGGTTTTTCAGATAGTGCCATCTGTTTGTTTCTGTACAAACAAAAAAAATTCAGCAAAAAAAAATTCAGCATTTTTGTCCGGGAAGCAGAAAAAATATTCTTAAATAATTTTTGGGAGGGTCGTGTCCTCCCCTCCAATCCCCCTTCCCCTTGACAAGCACGACCATGGTTATGTCGACCGAAGCTTTGCGCACCGCTCGACTGCTTGGGTAGGCGGCCACCTTAAACCATAGGATGTAAACATGGTATCACGCGTCAGATCGTTGACATCTGTACAACGTGTCTGCCGAGAGAGATGGTCATCCAGAACATCGCATTTAGGTCTCAGCGTTTCGCCCTGTTCTCCAGATAAGCTTCAGGCACTAGTGGCACGGCCACTGAGGATTGTGTGGCTAGAGCAAGATTTAAAGTTCAGCTAGTTCGCGGTTTATCCTTAGGAATCCGTGTGAGTCGCCATATTGAACTGTTTTATTTTTAGCTTTTGTGAAATTTTGAGAGGAAAAATGTGAAATTTGCTATTATGGAGTGAATTATATTTACCTTGCGCTACAGTGCAAGAATTGCAGTTGAACTTCTTACGCATATTTTGACTGCAATCAGTACAGCTTTACTAATTTTAAAAAATTCTAGACTGATTTCGGCCTAAATATTGTGTTAAACGTTCAATAGTGATGGACGTACCGTAGCGCAAGGTAAAAAATATAGGAAATTTCAATTTTTTTCTTTTCATAATTTCAAAAGGGGGAAAAATAAAATAATAATCCCATAATGTGACTGATATTTAATAACAGCACCCTTACAGCGTTCTGTGAGTTGCTCTTTTTCTCTGGTGTCGCAGCTTGTTTCTGAAAGAGTTGACTGTGTTCTTGTACTAATTTTACTCTCACTTAGCTCGTGTAAACAAATACACGCGGGTTAATCAATAGCTGTGTCGATACGCATGTGAGAGTAGATATTATTTATCAGAATTAATCATAGTTTGTAAATATCTAATAAAGAAAAAAATATGTCAATTACGATATACATGTTTTGTTATTAGGTATGGATTTTTTTATACGAATTATTTTCCAAGTTGCCTTTTAAATCATTATGCCAGCCGTTATCTGTAACGTCCGCATGCGCCACGAGCTGTGAACAGTCTGTTACCACGAATATTGAATGTGTGGCGTGCCGCGGTCAAGAATCGTTTGTTGGAAATTTGAAACATGCTCGGAGAAACCCGTTACAGAGAATCGTTCTGAATGCATTTAATTATACCTGTCAACACTAAGACAGTACTTGTGAGGGAATTGGCTGCAATCATAGCTGAGATGACGGGTGTATGCGCTGGCAGTATTTTCAGTACGCGAAAGTAATTCCAGCCAAGGATAACTTGTGATACCTAGAAAAAGAGACAACGGGAACAATCTTGTGCTCGGTGAGAAGACGCTTTTGTTAAAACGTATGTGCTTTATGAAGTTCACTCGTTTAACTTCCGAAGCAAAACCCTAACTATAGACAAAGTGATTGCGGTTATAAATGCTGATTAGGATTTGCCAGGAAAACTGACTAGAAATGTAAGTAACCATACAATTTATACAATACACGAGTGATTATTGTTAAATGTATTGTAATTAAGTTACATTGACTTGACTTGTAACCAACCATCAACATAGTTCTGACAGCGACCGATCGCTGATGTTCGCAGTTGAATAATATTGACCTCGTTTGTTAAATATATGAAGAAAAAAAACTTATTGGTCACCACAAAATATGTTGTCATTATGGACCTTACAAAAAGTGTATGTGGTGACCACAAAAATATTTTGCTGTCTCCAATAAAGTTTTGCAGTGACAACAACAATATTTTGTAACCGCTACAAAATTATTTCACGAGGTCCATATTGACAGAACATTTTGTAACCACCATAAAACCGTAAGTAACTATAAGTCTTCTTTCTTGTTTATTCATACATGTAAGTTTGATGATACTTAAATAAACATAGACATTTATTTCTGGGTCATTAAAACTATTTAAAAAGTAATATCACTGGCAATAATTACTAGAGATCCGGAAATGTCGAGGGTTCAACGCCCTTTATGCTGAACCCTACAGTCTTGTGTGCGCCCTGCCTTCAGCTATACATGCTCATTGGCTGCTGATCCAGACAGTGCATCTGACAAGATAGCGCGGGAGTCGGAGAAATTTTACCTGTAGGTTTGTAACTGATGAATATTCCATAACGCCGACTTTATAAACAGTCATTCACTCTCGTGTATAACTCACTCGTATAGGAGCTTACGATCAATCGCGTTCTTAAATTAATTCGCAAAAATTCCTGGTCTTATTATTTCTACGATATGTACTCGCAAAAAAATGGGGCCATTGTATAATTTTGTTAGTTTAATGTTATCCATGTGACGCACGTTTACTCTCACTTGTTCAGTCATTCATATATTACTGTTAATGAAAATTGCTATTCATTGTCTGTTATTTGTAATATTTTCATATTTGTTTCGTTTAACAATTCTTCGTGACAAATATTCGGGTTTATTGAAGTAATTGTATCTTTGACATAGTGCTTTCCAGATATGTAAAATGCTTTTCGTTAGTTTTCGATTATAATAGTGAACCTTGGTCAAGGTTGGTCAAATCAGCCTCTCACTATATTTAAGGTAGGTAAAGTCGCCAATTTTTCATCATAAGTCTTGTTTAAAATGTACCGATAGAATTTCTGACGTTACAAGTAATTGCATGCTAGTTATTTTACGGCATCGGAAAACATCCAAAATGATCAATTAAAATACTACCCCGACGTTTCTACAGTGTTGACTAATACACTCATTCCGTCAATATTAACATTAAATCTACCACAGGGCATTTCTCTACGTCTTAACATAACCTGCATTTAAATAATGAAACTCAGTCTATAAATTTCTCCTCTAAAACTAATAAATTTAGAGTCGACATTATGTTCCTCCCAGTAAAGTATATACTTACTAGAACTCTTAACAGTGACTGACAGACAACGCACAGCTTACACTGATGTAACTAGAAGCATGAAATTTTGCACAGTAGTTCTTAATATAACTACGGTCAGCACTAAGAAAGGATTTTTGAAAATTCATTCCTTATAGGTGTTAAATAGTGCGTGGAAGTTTGCATGCGAAGTCAGTCGTTTTTTTAAATTAGAAATAATATAAAATTATGTGTAGGCTTCTTTTAAAAAATAAAAGTAATTTATATTGGTTTTTTTTTCTAAATTTACCCCCTAAAGGTGTTAAGCAAGGAACGAAATTTTGTATGGGAAGCAGGGTTTTTTTGTAAGTTGGGAAGTGTAATTTGGTAATTAGGTTTCGAAAGAAAATTAAAAAGAATGACTTATAAAATACGTTTTGACTAATTTAATGATTGATTTATCAAATAATAAATGTCATGAAAATCCCCTCATTAAACGTGCTTGGTGAAAATATGGTAACATTTTTTTATGTTCTCATCTGCCCTCATCTAGCCACATCAGAGAGTGTTCGATCAGATTTAGTAATATTTCGTTGCACTTAATCATGTTTGATTACAGGCGAGGTTATTTCGTTATGATGGTTATTACTGGTCACATTTCTTAGCGCTTCGCATTTTTAAACAAAGTTAAACACAGATTATTAATTTGTTGGCCATGTATCATTACGCCAGTTTATTCAAAGATAAAAAAAAAACGTTGAAGAATTTTAATACAGGGATTGAAGTAGTAATCACGATCATTTTGGAATTATAGGGGAAAGTGGTTAAGTATAGGGAAAATATCAAAAGAAGATAATCAATGGCAAATTCATCAGCAAATATTAGAAGGTAGCGAAATTGAAAGGTAATATTATGACACTAATAAAATACGTATTGCAAAGAGGTTAATAAGAGGCAAGCAATATGAAATCCGCAGCTTACATTCTTGTGAAATGCTAGGTAAGTAAGCCTTGTAGATGAAGTGTTGCGTTAAAATGTAACATTTCCACAGGAATGTTGAGGACTGCAACACATTAGCTAAATGAGAACTCCTTATCTGACAAAGCTAAAACGTAAGGATAGTTAACCATAATGTATATTGTAGTCAAAATATACTATCGTGCACGACGAGAGTGTCTCTATACTCACTGAGGAACGATAGAACACTGTTGCTGTTTTGATATTTTGTTTACTCTTTTCTCACTTCCTACAGATTCTGCGATACGAAAAGAAACTTTGTTAGCTACTCGAAAGATCCTCCAAAAGAATACCCATGAGACGTAAATGTCAACTGCTTTACAAATCGACACGTTGATTTGTATTTTTTTTTGTGCCGAATAATTTGCACTAGTTACACGCTAACTTCCTTGGTAATTTTTAAAATTTGTTTTGTTAGGTTAGCGTTTCTATTTATAGTGCAATATCAACATGTTAATCCACCTATTTTATCGTACATTATAAATACTATTATTATTTTGTTCGTCGTTTAAAACATTCAAATTGATTCAGATTTGTACGTCATTTGAAAGGACGAATTTTTGCACTCATTAACCGTGTATGCACATTTCCCATCCCGCAGTTAACTGCGTTACGTTATTGAACGGTGTAGACCTGACTCCAGAATTTTGCACATTTCCGGTGATATCGCCCAACCTGCGCCCTATTTAAGGTTGCTGTTATTTAAGCCCTTCTCATTCCACTGATAAGTCAAGATGTTACAAACGTATCTAATTCGCTTACTTATTTCGACGTGCAAGCAAATTATCCCTCAAATACAAAATCGGTAAAGTTTGGCAAAAAATATTACATAATATTTTAATAAAAATTTTTGCTATCTTCTACCACTGTAGACCTACAACAATAAATACCAAATTAGTCAAATCAAAGTTTGGATACTAATGTAAATAAACATAAACGTTGCCTATTATCGCCTCGTATTTTTTAAAAAAAATTTTAAATATTACGTATTCATGTCGTGAAATCTTTTAAATTTGGAGATGCATATTACGCCTATTAAACACAACATGAACCAACAACATTTTATACACGTTACCTGACTTAGTACTAAATGTGTACCGAGTGTGGAGGAACATGTAAAAAATGTCCATTAGATATTTCATGTGAACATTTTGGTTTAAAGGGCCAGCAGTTTTAAAACTGCATACTGTACGTACAAAATACATAAAATTGAAGGAATTAAATGTGTACTGTATTAGATAAAATTTGGATTTATATATCATTTAGATATCTTATGTGATAAAGTGATTTTCAAGTGGTCGCCATTGTGAAAATATGAACACAGCCTGAACAAAATATTTTTAAGTAATTTTACGTTACTTAGTATTAAATGTTAACCGAATTTGATAAGAATCTATAAAGTCGTTCTTCCAACATCTTAAGCAATAAAAATTGTTTAAATATTCTCCAATCCTATAATTTGATCATGGATTAAACAAAATACGTAAAATTAAAGTCACTTCACTCAATTTTATGTAATTCTGAAAATGGTTGTTCAAATATTTTGTGCGCGGTGATCAAAATGTTTGAAATGTCACCATTTTAACAACATGAGAATAGAATGAACTAATTGCATGAACGTGAAGTTAACTTATAAAGTACTATATGTGTACTGGTATTGAGTATGAAAAATTCTGATGAAGACTCCTTACATATATCATGTAGTCAAAATATGATTCAATTGTAACAAATGAACACGGCATAAAAAACTTTAACATACGGCTCCTTAATAATAAATATATGTGTACCTAGTTTGATTAAATTCTGACAAATATCTTCTCAGATATCTCGGGTGATCGAATAAAGTTCTCACTACCGCCACTTTTATAATGACTCGGTATGAACAAAATGAAAATCAAGTTAACTAAGAATAATATGTGTAATGAGTTTGCTTGAATTCTATAATATTATTCCTTAGATATAGCCTGTTTTGTAATGTAAGAAATTTTAAATGGCTGCCATTTTGAAAATATGAACACGTCATGAACCAAAAACATAAAAGTAAAGTCAGGCTACTAATTAGTTACGTGTACCAAGTCTGGCGAAATTCATTCCATGGGTTCAAAAGTTGTTAGGGACACACAAAAACACATAGGAAGGTGATCCCGCAATTCTACTTTATTCCTTCGAAAAGAACGCAAAATATATATTCTGACACCTAGGCCCGTTTTCAACAACCTCAGTTAAACATTTAACATTTGTTTCAGGAGTTAATAGAAGATTTTACACGTTAAATATTCTGTTAATCCTCTTTAACAAATGTTAAATGCTTCACAGAGGTTTGTGAAACCGACTTCTAAAGTTCTAGATTTAGTGTAACTTGAGCTGTGGAACAAATGTCTCAGAAAGTTAATGAGGTGCCGACAATGAAAGATACTGCCCTAAATTTCGTATTCCTTACACTGTTAGAAGACATTACGATGTGGTTTTCTTTCAAATTGTATACTCCAAATTTCAGATAAAACTGAGCTCAGTTTTAATATTGAGTTTTAAATTATTTCACGACGAATGTAGTCAGGCAAATTATTGCTGTAATATTCATTTTCGTATACTCTAAGGTGGAAAAAAATTGTATTGCACTCGAAACAGTATTTAGGGGGTGTTTAGACCACATGTCACTCAATTAAAAAAAGTATTGATTTATAAGAAAAACTAATAAATCTTACTGGAAAGAAATATTTTAGATTATACCATGACATTAAACGAGTGGACTATGTTCGAGACTTTGTATTTATTCTCGAAAGAAAATACAAAACTTTTCAACACGGGAGCAGTTTACTAATGTTCTGCAAGATTGCAAGGCTTGATTAAATTTATAACATAAATTGCAGCTCCACATATGATACTCTCGTTTCATTTGACTGTTTAATTAATCAATTAATTTCTTATTTTTAGGGTTCACTATCGAACATATATGTTATATAACCACAGAACTAGTAGCTACTCATGACGTCAACGCCGAAGAATTATTTTCAAGGGTAATTATAAAGAAGATCCTGTGGTTCAGGCAATTCCAGAGTCTACTTCGGATCCGCTGGTGCCCTGGGTCTCCGAGGGTCTCAGTTCGCCGTGTCCACCGTTCGAGGACGTGGGGGCGTGGTCGTCATCCAAGGATCAAGAGTACGTGGTTGAAATAATTATTGAGGGATGATCTAGAGACCAAACTTCCCGACCTACTACAAGACACCCTTGGTAAGGCCAGCCAAATCGTACGCCGTCGTGTCAAGTATTGTCCTTCGTCGAGAGTCGAAAAATCTATAAAATTTTCGATCAATTCCCGAAGTAGCTGATTTTTGTAGAACAGCTTTAGAATTAATTTGATAATCTTAATGAGTTTAAATTGTTTCAAAAACGAACTAAATATCAAATTACTAACCTGAGCTGGCAAAGAATTATTAAAGAAGTTTATATACTGTTCCGGAAACAAACAGAATTTGGGAAACATCGAGAACTCAGTACAATTCGTAGAACCTGGGTTTGCAAGTTTAAATGATGGTCAGGTTTGTATCGAAGTAAACCACCTTGGTCACGATAAAACCCTATCGTTTGAAATTTCATTTACCATTATATTTTCTGCTTACTATTTAGCAACCTGACTTGCCTGTAGAAGTAATTTTTTCTAGTGCGTCAATTTCATTTAAATACATTTTCTTATGACTTCTACAGGTGTTTCGTTTCCATTTGATCAGTAGTTCTAGTTATAGAAATACTGGTTGGTTTTCTCTTTTTTCTCACCCTTTTTAATCTGATCTAATAAACCACACGTGTATGTAATATATATATATATATATATATATATATATATATATATATATATATATATATAACATACATAACGGTTACACAAGTCATAAAGAAACTTATCCAGTTAAACGATATATTCAAAATTACAACAAATCATTTCGAAACTTTGGTCCTTTCATTGGAAAGAAAATCACATTACTTACACATTGAAAACATTTAAATAATTAATTGTTACCACTAGTATAATATTTACTTTGTTTGGACAGGTTTAGTAAAGCAATGTATCAATTTTCCTGTCAACATTTTTCTTTCTTTTTTCCCTTGCTTATTGTTTGTAATTAGTGTTGTCTTATGTGCATATCTCTTGTAGTAAAATGTTATTTGTAATATATGTAAGCTATTTGTATGCGTCACTTTGTTATTGGCCTTCAGCTGCTAAGTAGCAATACAGTATGATTCTTAACTAGATCTAAATACTATTGGAGGTAATTCCTGGCATCAACATACGTCGAAAACATACAGTTTAAAGTTTTTGTTACGGATTGTACGCCCCCTAAACTAAGAGGTTTGGGATTGCTTTTGTGAAAATAATTATTGTTATAATAATAATATAATCATTATTAATATCACTGTTCAGTGATCACACAGTGAATGCGTGATAACTGACACCACATACAGGACCTTAATGCCAACTGAACGAAGGTGCTGTGCACTGGTAGATAAACCACCTATGTTATACCAGTTGTATAGCTGCAGGCGATATGAATACACGTTTCAAAATACTGAAAACTGAAATTCAACGAGGAACAGTGTCCTAAAGATGTCACACAATGGCAAGCGATTTTATTCCTGTCAACTTGTTCTTTCTAAATCTATCGAAAATGTTGACTAAAATGCACGGTTGCCGTTATCGAGCCATTACAATGATACCTCTACCGATTTTGTTGCTGCAAAAGGGATGAATTTACGAAATTCAAATAAACACTTTATAGAACATCTTTCTTCGCTTAACCTTTATACAATAAAGTGGTCTTTAATGTAACGTACTTACTTATTTACGTTCGCAAAAGAATCCTCAAATTCCCAAACGTTGCGCGCTACTTTTAACAATAAAATTCATGTATTAGTTGTATTTTTCAACAAATTTTGTCTATAAAGGAGCCTGTGAAATCAAAAACCGCCATGCGTACTAATGTTATTCATTAATAAATTATACATGTACACATGTAATGTATTTATAAATGGCTGTATAACAATCACACTTCGTGAATCCTGGGCTAAATTGGAGACGGTATGTTAGTGGCAAAATGTACGATGACATTTTATTTTCACAATGTGGCAACACAGCACTGCACATGCTCCTCTCTTGCGCTCCACAGATATTTTAGTAATACTCTTCTAACCTGCGTATTATTGTTCCAGGTTAAAAACCTGAGCAGTCCAAACACGATTCTTTATTTAATTGACTTAACATACATGAAATAATACCTGATCGTGGAGTGCAAGAGGGGACTATCTTCGAGCAATGTTGCCACATTGCGCACATAAAATGACGTCGTACAACGTTGTGCCACTATCATTTCTGTCTCCAATTTAACCGAGGATTCACGTTGTGTGCTTATAACACGTTTATTTCTGGACATTATGTACAGCATACATATAACTGCAAATAAAGGTGTAGGTGGTTCGGGATAAAGTGAGCACTCAAAACAGTCCTGGTAAACTTCTATTTTCAAGCAATTTGTATCTTTCCGCTCGTAACGGCTGACGGCGGGACATGTCTAACCTCACTGGACACGTCACTTGACGTTTGCGGGTGTGAGATAAATTGTGTAGTCAGTATGAATCGACACAGTTAAATAAAAAAGTTTATTAATTATATAAAATATAGTTATGCCAATTTCGGTTGAGTTTGTTTCTGTATTATTGTATTTAAATAGGAAACACACGGAACTATACAGTGTAATTTCGCTGTCAACCATAACAGCATAAATTGGACTACACGTAATGTTGAACTACATAAAGGGTTTATTTTAACAGTGGTACAACGACAATTTTGCAAAAAAGAAAAAGAAGAAGGAGTTGTATCCACTGTCGTGTTAAGAAAGGTTAATGCCACCTTATTTCAAAAGTGGTACATCTCCACGCTTGGAACGACATTATTTCACCTATCTCGAAAACAGAATTTTTGACATTGAATTATGTTCAGGTCTCTGTTTCTATAAATGAACTAAACTGGAGTTGTACCACTATTAAAAGACGCCTTTCATATGCAGTAACGGCTAGTGATACTTTTCAAATGTAGAATTTGTAGTGCTCAGTTCATCCGGAGTGACCTATATAAGTGATGTACGTACGCCGGGCGGGGAGCGCGCAGAACCAGTAGGGCTGGGACTCTTGCGCAGGTAGTGGGTAGCAGTGGCGCCTGGCGGGCTCTTCACAGCTGTGGGGCGGCGGTGTGGGTGGACAGCTAGAGGCTTGTCTGGGTGACGTTTCTTGCCTGCAAGTTGGCGCGAGTGTCGCCGGTAACATAGACACGTGACTGCAGCCACCGTCACCAGGAACAGTGTCGCCGCCAGGCATATCCCCACCAGCGCCGGCGTCGTCACTGAAACATACACATGCGCCAAATATTGCATGATGTTTATATTTACCTCCAATGAACTGTAAATATGGCAATGAATTGAAAGGCATGGGGAGAGGCAATGGTCACCCGCTGTATTACAACTAATTTTAGCACATGTAAAGATAAGGTATAATTTGACAAAGAAAATTTTATTAAGACCATCACTATTTTCGTTTCTACAGTATACAATGGAAAATATTACTATTTACGTGGTGTAGTAAGCTATGAAATCGTGACACGCAATACAATAATTACTGCAATATGCTGCCTTTGAGGCTATAGTGTTTAATATCTTATGTCGGAATGTACAATAGGTAAAACCACAAAATTTTCGCGAAAAGAATTTTTCCCCAGTTTGTTTCACTGCCTTATGTTCAAATCTGCAGTTCCGCTTCATAGTCAGTGAAGGACATTACAATAGCTTTCCTGCATAAAACTCAAACATTAAAAAATAGGTATATTGCAATTGTTTCTCCCCCGTGGCCTTCAATTGTAGAATCATTTTACTGTCAAAATAAACGTAAAACTTTCAGCTACTTTACTACATAATCACCGCGCAGATTGAGACGTTTTGCCGTACTGGTGCGCCAGCTTTCCAGTACCCTCTGCACAGAAAGTTTCCGCCTGCCCTGAGGTAGGGTTACGGAAAGTCTTAAATGGTTGTTATAGCAGAAGACCAGTTGTAGAAATTAATTCATTTATCCTATAAAAAAAAGTTCAGTTTCTAATAAAACGTAATAATTAAATTTTTCGTGTATTTTTTAAATTATTTACATATTTAATTTGTTGCTGGTGTTTAAAACAAGGAGAGGGTTGTTCTTGACGGAGATAAAAATCTTCCTACGCAGCATAGGGTCAAACGTTTAACTCTGCATTTTTCAGGTCTATCTCAGCAACTGATGTATTATGAATTAAGTTGTCAACATCCAAATATAAACCAAAATACATTCCTTCCGTCTGACAAATAAATTTTTCAGTGCTTTCTAGAGAAAATTAGGTCACTGTACCAGAAAACTTACATGACGCCCACGAACATTAATTGATAATGTCAGTACTAGTTTTGAACATATTACCGTAACCGCAAGTCCATTGTGATCTGCGGTAAAATCCGAACAAGGCATTGAGATTCCAAAATCGTCAGTTACTATGCATATCGCCTAGAAGAACTTGCGAAGAAATAAAATAACAACGACGATAACTGTGCAGATACCATGTTTAACAACGAAGCATACTTTCATCATATAATGTGAACAGACAACAAAATATGCATTCTCAAACGCTCAACTACTGGAGAGCCGTTAGTGTAACCAATTATCCTTAACGACTGGTTAGATGCCGAACGATATCTGTAACTGTCATAATCAGTAACGTCACTGCATATTTGTAACGTAACATTAGCTTTACTTCGAATTATTAACTTCCTGCAAAATATTGCTTCTCTGCATGCACAAACAGGATTGCAAGAACGACTTGAAGAGAAACCAAACATAGTAATTATTGCTCTACTTGCAGATCCCCAAGACATACCCCCTAGATTTTCTCCTTTAACTCTTAGCAATTCGGTTACGTACAACGCATACTTAGGTCCTATTAAACATAACAAAGTAAACATTATCACTGCACGCAACAACATCACATCAAATAATACATGTAACTGTCAAAAAAATCCGTCACTGTATAATTGCAGGGCCATCAATCTGAAAATGTAGCTTCATAATTAAAATAGTAGGTAAACCTAATTTATTCTCGTCAAATATCACTTACAAAAATAACTATGAACCGTGTTAGTCAAATGTATAATTTAATGAGACGGCAATTTATAGTAAAATCCATTTTATACACATATTTGTATGTTTAAACTATGCCAATTATATTTTTGGTTTTAAAAATAATATTCTCTAAAACAGTGAAAATAGGAGACTGATATTAGGATATGCGATCATGTCTTTCAGTAGCTCTTCAAATGATAACTGGTAACCGGAACACTTGAGATGTTACGAAACTGAGTAAAGATTCAAGAACTGTTTTTTATATGTTTGAGACAGGACTATGAGGATCACTACATAAAGAAAAAAGTTTGGGTAGTTAACAATTAGTACGTTTGTATATTGTGGAACAAGTACTGTACATATTTGATACAGCGAAATGATGTTGGCTTAACAACGAATGAAAAGCATCTAAATGGGATAAATTGTTCTAATAAATTTTTATTGAACAGGACTGATTGAACTGCGGACTCGTTCAAAGAACTAAGCCTGCCTGGCAAACTATCATTTAGTTTATTCAACTAATGCGCGTTTTAATTTTTTGTCATGTACAGACATAATTATATAAAGTAATGTATATCAAACTTTTTCGTGTTTGCAAAACATGGACAGTGTGTATGTTATGAGCCAGATGTCGCTAGTTAATTCTCTGAATACATTGTTTTAATCAATGTTCTTCTTTCCGTTTTGTATTACTAAAGTAGGGTTCCTTGGGCATGTTTGGAAGAGAAGTAGTTAAGTGTGTTATCTAATGCGTTCGAAATATTTTGTTTCTTTTTTACAGTTGAATTTACTCAACGGATTAGAAAAAAAATATCTTGTTCTATGTTTTATATACAAACTCACTTCTTAGTTCGAAAACGGGCGTAGATTTAAGGTTAATAAATATAAGACATTGCGTAATTAAGGTGCAGTTTTAGTTAATCTCTAATTTTTAAATAAGTTCTCGGTTTGTCCCGGTTTTAAACCACTTAATATATTAAACGCTGAGACTCCATTACTCAGGATACTGAACTTTACTTCACAGTTATAAAAGTCATTCTTTCGATGTATTTTCCAGAGTTCACGTCCGAAACTTTGCACCTCTCAAGTTTACGACTTATTACCTCTAATATTAGTCGGCGTATGTAGCAGAATGAATAATTGTGAACCAGTAATGAGCTTTTGTAGAACTTTAACAAATTTATTTTAGTAGGCAGCTACACTTTGTGCATAAATTATTCTTCCCTAAATTGGTATGAAAACCATACGAGTTTAATTAATTTTGTTACTTAAATAATAAAATATTATATTTACTGTACGTCCATTGTAAAGTTCGTTCACTTAGGATTACGGTGCATTGAATAATAATAATTAATATCATTAAATTTGTATAAACTCTGTTCCTCAACAATTTTCAATTTATTTAATACACACCTCTGCCTGTAATATTGTCTGCTATTATCGCATTCACTGTTATTAATATATATATATATATATATATATATATATATATATATATATATACACACACACACACAAGAAAGTCATGTTAGTTACACTATTTATAACTCAAGAACGGCTGAACTGATTTGGCTGAAAATTGGTGGGGAGGTAGCTTAGAACCAGGAGAAGGACATAGGATAATTTTTATCCCGTTCGGCCGCGTTCCCGTGTGACGTCAAAGAGAATACGAGTCACTATAAAATGTGGTATAACAAAAACGCATATGACATGGAATAACAAAACGCAAATGACAGCTAAACATAATTTTGTCTATGGATAAGTATGTTTGAAAATTTAATAATTATAAATTTTGTCAGAAATCAATAATCAGTAATAATCAGTAATTTTTATTATCTTTGAATCGTCATTTACAATGCCGCGACCAAGACGATCGAATCTTTCCCGACAAAGCATCTTCACGGGTAGGAAGACCATCTGCGTTGTTTGTTCTTGCGCCTGATAATAAAACAAATGAAGAGTGCAACCTATGCACCAAAATACATGAAAAATAAAGAATCATTAAAATACTTAATCCAAAATCTGCTTACTTATTGCCTCTAAGACGGAACAGAGTTCGCAGGGCCAGCTAGTGTATTATACAAGCGAGTTACGTTCAATTAATTTGAATTAATGCTAATCACTCATCTCTAAGCATAAATATGCGTATAATCTCACGTTCATGATCAGAATAGCAAAATGCGTGCGACAAGTATTTCAATAAATGCATTGGCACCGACTGTACCACGTTATTCATTGATTCAAACTTAGTTTAAAAAGTTCTTTCGTTAACGTGTAATAAGCCATCATATTCTGAAAACAACTGATTGAACTCGCTGCAGAATGCTACCAAATTATTATTAAAAAAAAAAAATTGAAATTGCAGCCTGTGAACTACATTTACAGTTGTTTAAAGCCTAGCTTACACTACCGATAACTTTGTTAATAACACGCGTTTTCAACAAAGTTATTAATAATGTTGTAGAAATACTAGAAAATTGTTGACAAAAATGTTGTCAACAATGTTGTCAACATTCTGTTATTAACTTTGTTAATATTTATAAACAAATGTAAATAACATTTGTTAGCAACATTTTGTTGAAAACATTTGCTAGCAACAAATGTTATAGATTTTAGGAACATTTAGAAAACTTAGTCATCAACACTATTGATAACTATATTTTCTTGCCACATTCTAGGGCGGTCTAGAACAGAGGTCGATGGTAACAAATGTTACTAATAATGTTATCAGCAATGTTGTAGACATTTTTATCAACATTGCTATTAACATCCGTTCGTCATTCTTACAACTTTGCTAGTAACATTGGTGTTTGCAGCAAAATAGTACATTTGCTATCAACATTGCTATAAATAGTGTACCAAAGCTTAGAATTTGTTGATAACATTTTTGTAGCTAACATTTTGTAATTAACATTGTTACAGTAAATTTTTGGCGTAAACTGGGCTGCAAACTAAGCTGCAGCTCTAGCTCAGTTGCTTGATGATTCATTACCATAGTCATGTTTCTGTTTTTACAATTTGTGAACTCCGTGACTTATTTCACTTAACTATACTCAACTCTATATTGCTATTTACCTTATCACCAACTGGTAAATTAAGCGGAAGCAATCAACATCTCCTCCTAAATTTTCACATGTACGGATATCCGTAAGATTTCTGCAATGATTTTCAGAATATTCATGTAGTTTTACTAGAAAAATAGTGCCCTAACCACATTTTATCAAACGGTACTTACTACTTTTCTGACCACAAAATCACAGTATAGTTAGAAATCGGTAAATTTCTGGAATCTTTGTTACCATTGTCACGTTTATTGTCACAATCAAACATGTGTTGAAATCTGCGCATATTTTATTTTTAAACTGAATTAGTTCGCTTGTAGAAGTGCCACTAAAAGTTCTGTAAGATAGTTCAATGTCCGGTGTCATTATTAAAAATTGTATCATCAGAACTTTAGAGACAAATGGTAATTTATTCGTACATAAAGAATAGATGATTAGGTAACATTAAATTACTGGTGCTTTAACAATATCACAGTTATTTATTTCATAAAATACTTGAAAAAGTTGTAATGGAAATGTAATGTATTACACCAGAGGGGACGCTAACGAAGTAGACAGAATGATGAAGTTCTGCAGAGCTTTATAACGTGTTAAAAAACCGTGCGCCAAACACATTCAATGTGCGGTTCACTGCGTGACCAATTAGGCCGTACAGCATACGCTGATAATGCACATTCATTCCATGATTCGCAATTGCGCACCTTCATTGGGAGAGAGAAGAGAGGAAGAGAGAAAGAGAGGATGTTTCACAACATGACTCACGAGCAATAATCTGAGTGATAACGCGCTCTAGAAAGTAACGCCAACTCACGGCAACTATGGTGACGGAAATTGTAGCGCTGTTCATTTCTGGACGGCTTATGGGCGCCGCATACCACACTCTTAAAATGCGTGGGATTGTGTTCTTAAATACTTTTTTAACGAATTTATTCTCCAATATGTGCCCATTATGTCAGCGCTCGAAAAGAAAATACACTTCAGACGATGACGGAAATGTAGTTTCAATGCTTCGCCCCACGAAATAGCAGAAAACGCCTGTCATATTTTAAAAACTACTCACGGGATTGATGTGAGACTACTTCATAAAAATGCAATGAACTTTGTTTAAAAATTTTCACCAGTTAAAAATCGATATCATTGCATGCAGTTTGTGTCTAGCAGTAGAGGCGATACCGCACCATATGGTCCGGTCAACATAGCTACACGGCTATTGGAGGAAGGAGGATCAACAGCCGCGAAGAGTATTCCAGACAGCAGCTCCTGTCTCTCCAAGGAACTTGTTAGGGCAAGTTGTCATGGCAACATGAAGGAACTGAATACCCACTCTCGCCCGTAGAGAAGCTGACCATTTATCATTATAAGACATACTTCCCAACAACGATACGCGGTTGACCTCGGTTGATGAAACGCCAGTGATAAATATTATACTAAAGTATACAGTCCCTGAATGTTATTGTCTGTTCCACGAAAGAAGTACGTACTTTTCCAACGAATATGAAATGTTATTTCACAAAACTATGTATTTTCTAATTGCATGGCCAAGCGAAAGTGAAAAACATTTTTATACACGATAATACCATAGAAAGTAAGCTGTAATTCGAAAAAAACTAATAAACACTAAGTCGATTAATGTTATTGCGATTGTTGGTGGAACAGAATTTCTGTAACATACGAGAATCAATTTAGAAATGATCTGCACGTTCAGTTACATTTCAAATTAAATATAGCCCTACTGTAAATTTGCATTAAAACGTTTACACTTTTATTTTACCGAAATTCAAATCGTTCAATATTTGTGATTGCATTTCAACGTTATTTTAAAAATGTCAAATATAGTTTAGGATACTATGCCGCTTTTAGTTACCTGAAAACTTCGTTAAATTGAATATTTAATTGAAAGCGTAATATATACCATTTTTTTGTGGTTTTTACAAGCGCCTGGATGACCACCTACAAAAAAACTATGAATTTTACACTACTTATGTGTACACCCTTGAAAAAAAATTTCCAAGCAAAAAAAATTCAAACATCAAACATACTGAATTATACACGAAGTCTTGAAACACTTTTACTTTTAATTAATTCTGAAAATCGATTTCGTTAGCACAACAAAATCAAATGTTTATAATTGTTATCAATCATCACGATTTTAGGCCCGTAAGTGTAACGCCTAAGGTTACCTAATTGTGAACCCAAATCAATTTATACATTTTAAAAATTTCAAAAAATGCCAAAAAAATTTATTCAAAATTTTATTAATACAGCAAATATTGGTTACGTTTAGAAAATTGTATTTAACTAACAGAGAATCAATAGTAACTTGTCGTTATAATAGGAACATAACATCACCTGCATGTTATATTAAAATTGTCAATATATTTCAAAAATAAATCAGAAATTAATTAAAAATTTATTACAAATATTATAAAATAAAGTTACTTATTGAAATACAAAGTCCTTATTAGCATCATTTCTTAAATATGTCTATTTATTTAGTAACACACATGAAGTTAGGTAAATATTACCTCAGGTTCAAGCAAGAAAGTCTAGAATATGTGAGACGGCGAGCGCCTGCAGATGTATAGCACCCGCGAAACTTCTACGTATTGTTAACTGCGGGTTGTTAGGTAACCGTAAGAGGAAACTCTCGGGAGTAAACTTTTTCACATATAAAACTGACTCGACATGCACAAAGAGAGTATGTAAAAACTACGAACAAGATGCAAGCACAACCGTTCAAGTATTCAAGTATGTTACTCTTCATTAACTGTGCAATATGAATTATTACTATTTCGCCGAGAACATTTAACGTAGATTGTGTCGGAGACAAACATTCTATCAAAAGTATGTTTAAAATGCCCAATGACAATATGGCTCACAAACAGAAAAAAACTTAAAAATAATTGCAATTTAACTACAGCATGTTAGTATAAATGTAAATGGAGCTTTACGATTCGTAGTGACGTGGTCAATACCGACGAAACCACGCATTGGAAACGTTAACTTTATACTGCGTTTAAAAATAAAATAGTGGTCGTTAAGTTTCCGGTTGGTAAATATATCTTTACAGAAAACAAAACCTTGAAAATCATAATTTTCAAGAGTCTAAGGATTTCTACAAAGTGTTTTCTTATATAAAATATGACACCCTTTACAGCAACAATTTTCTTAAATAAAACTTACCAAAATATAATACGATCACGTTTACCATAAAATTTACCATATAATTTGACGATAAACCATTTGAATGGCTAAAACTTTACATAAACGTTTACAGTTACATTTTTAGGCGGCAAGGGGTTTGACAGTGGTTCATTTGAAACAAATACTATTTTTGTCTATAGGAAAATTTTCGCGTGGCAGAAAAGTGTTGTTTAGGGTAGAATATCAAACGAATATGAAAAGGGGGAAGAAATCAGCCATATCGTGTAACGGAGAATTACTAAAGAAGTTTCATACAGCCATGCGTAAGCAAACTCATGGTTGTTAACCGGGGTTTTGACACGTGTCCTGAATGCATATTCAATTAATTACTCCTGTCACTTCGCTGTGTAATATGCCGATGTCTCTTTATTTATGATAAAGCGTATTAATATCGCGTATCGATAGCTCATGAAAATGTATGTCGTAAATATGTTTTAAATTTTTTAAGTTATTTATGGGTTAGTAATTCTGCCGTGAAAATCGAATTCAAAATTTAATTTATTGTAGCAAAACAAAGTAAAAACTTCGTTATATTTCAATGTTTTAACACTGTTCAGTTTGTTATTGCCTTATATCAAGCAGTTTTTTATATTTAAAGATATTACATTTTGTATTCGATTTTTAGGGTATTATTACTCATATTACTTTAATTCACTTTGGAGAAAATTTTAAAACACATTTTAAAATTTTATTTAGCTGTCACCGCGCAAATTTAACACTGTCCATCTTGACTCGTCCTATATATTATTTACAGTAGGAATAACTAATATCGTAATTTTTTGGTTTACTTACATTTTCAAATTACATCTTCGAAGAAAAGTAAAATATTTCTATTCTATAGTTTTTAAATTTCCATAGTGACAAATGAAACTATCATAAACAAAATTGTTTAATTTGTAGCTACATAAATCGCACTTGCAGTGGAATGGTTAATTTTATAAAATTAATCAAAAATATAGCATGATTCACAAAATGTTGTATAATCTTATGCTAGACGAGATGTTGAAACATTCCACTAGAATTGTTAGACCTCAAAATTTGTTAAAGGCTAAATAAAAAGGTAAGCCTAGCCTGAAAGCTGTTAACGTCGAGAAATTAAATTATATCGGATCTATCTACCCTGCATACAGTCACAATGACAATACAGGAAATCGATGAAAAAATAATTTTTCAACTGATCATATCTGAAAATAAATCCTTCTAATGAAACGTGTCCTACGTAAAATTTGTTGATACCTTTTGTGACGGGAAATAAATTTTTAAACCTTACAATCACATAATTTTTTTGTAAAATATAAAATTTAAAAATCAATTGTATACAAGCTTTGGCACAATTCCATGGGAATATTTTGGATAAACAAACCTTACATGTAGAGGAAGAAAATATGTAAGATTAACAAAGACCTGAGAATGCGCCGTAACTGTATTACACGTCTCATGACTTACAGCGCATGGCGAGTGAACTGCGTCTCGTTGCTGTGGAGTGATAGATCTGAAAATGCATACCGTCCATTTAAATACGACTCATATGGTCTGTAACAGCAAATAATAGCTGCAATGGCATTTCACGGTAAATCGATTCAGTCCACACGCTATACCCTTTACATCATGTACCGTTAACTGCAGTGCAGAAACGATGCGTATGCGGACCAATGCCTATTTAACATTTTTTGTTCCTCTAGATATAAGGACTGTTTCTCCAAAATGTTGACATGAAATTTTGCAACAGCCTGTACATTTTTTTTTTTAACCGCTACGTTTCTCATACGACATTACTACTCTTACAAAAATGTCCCGCAGAGTACGTTTTCTGAAGAGTTAACTTTAAATCTGGACAGTTAGTTGATTGTATATCTCCCATTTCAAATCCGCGGTTTCAGGCAAGGTAGGCAGAGCTCGTGTGGATATAAGGTAAGTGTAATGCAGGCGTGGGGTAAATGGCGCTGCTACATTATAAGCCCGTCTGATTACCTCTGTCTTGCTGTTTATTGAGGAAACATAAATGATATATTTTGGATAACATGAATAAAATATTACATTGATGTGTACATAAATAATGATACTCTACTGTAGGAGAAATTGCAATATCTAATGTTCACATTAGAAATACTGAGTAACATTCATCACTATCTGTATTTCAAAACTCCAAGATTGATGTTAATTAAGGTCAAATAACGGGTTTTCGTCTCCAATTTAGCCCAGGATTATCCTGATGTGGTTACTATGCGGTTGTTTAGTGTGTATATATATATGTATGTATGTATACATTATATACACGCCTTTCACCCACCATTTTGGCTCTCCCAGCCGTCCAGAAGCGTTAGAAATTTAACACGAGGTTACCCCGTATAGTGTAAACGCTTTTAGCATGGAGAGTTTATGCAGAAACTGCAGTAAAGTTGTCAAAACTTACGAGAGAGGCATTTTGATCATATCACAGTTCTGCCTTCTTGAGAGCAGTGTAAGCTGTTGCTATCATACAGAACATGCGACGTGAGAAGAAATGTAAACACTAGACGTAACAAATTAAAATGAAGTGAAACTGAATAGTCGGTGTTCGAAATATTAAGCAAAGAATCACTTAAAAATATAAACGATATAATGAATAAAAATTTGCTACCGTCGTTGAATTTCAGAACTCTTAATTTAAATTGTGGTCATCTTGAAACCCTGAGCAGCTTGCAGGTGCTCCGACATAACCTAGTGATCGACAAAACGCATTTGAGCAAACTCACACAATTCCAGGAGGTTACTTATTATATCTCACATGCGGAAATATATTATTTGTTACTGCATATTTTCTGCACGCCAACTTTAATCTGCGCCATTATTCACGAAAATATTCTCTCTAGAACCTTACTTGCATCACGTCTGGAACGTCGTATTGTGAAGACGCAGCAATTTTTCTTGTAATAATCCTCGATGACCCTCCTCGCCCAAGTGCAAAGAGCAGTTGTGGAGATATAGATAAGGCACAGGGCCACGGCCGAAGTACCTCTGCGTTCAATCAATATTGCGACTAAAGAGCACGTCGGACAATGTAACGCGCGCCTTGCCCACTTCTCTTTCTTAGCTTCTGTACCGTTCTTTTGTCTCCTCGCAGATGTCTGAGTACGTATGGAAAATGTTACCAAACATACCAGAATTTCAGTATTTTGTACCAGAAATTATTTCCTTTATTCCTTTATTCTGTAATTACTGAGCGTGATGAAGGAGTGTTAAATACTCGCCTCACATTCGATAACACCCGGGTTCGATTCCCAGCTCCGGCAATTCTGGTTTGGACTTTCTTGAATCACTCAAGGAGAATGTTGGAATGATTCCTAAAACAGGCCCTTGCTGACTCCCCCCCCCCCCTCTGTGTTCACCTACAAGACCTTGTGCTGTCCGACGAAATGTAAACTTCATGAAATAAAAAAAATGTTCACCCTAATAACCAAATACACCATAATTTTGATGGCGACAGAAGCGTTAGTCAGTCTTACCCATACATTCAAAATAGAAAAAAATCTGTACTCATAATTATGTTATAAATTTAAACAACTTTGTGTCCTTAACCACTTCAAAGTATTTCTTAAAACTGTTAGTGGCCCCCGCTGTCATTCATCAGCACCGTCGAAGCCTCAGCGCGAGGGAGACACAGATATCTGTGGGGATCTTTGTCTTCACTAGTGTCTTTAATTTATAGATAATTTTTATGAAGTAAAATATATATTCACTCATTTAATTAAGGGTAAAGTAATCAAGCTCTGGGAGACACCATCATATTTCTTTATGGTAACTGCCACTCTACAATAATTTAGATATACTCAAAATTATAATGGCTGTAAGCTAAATAATTAGCTCTTGAAAATGAATACCTCTCACTCAATACGATAATATATAAACTTATGTTAGTGATAAATCCTCAGAACATAAATTTTACTAAAATGGATCATGGTGTTCTAGAAATAGAACATATTTAATTACTTTTATCGTGCTACCATTGAAAAATAACAGATCTGTAGCATTAAAACACTACTGAACTCAAATATCGGTTGATTCATTCTCGAAGTATAATATTTTCTTTTTAAAATGTTCATATTTTCCGATGACATTTTTGTGCTATAAAACATTTACATGTCAGTACTGCGATATCTTTAGAAATGTCAGCGATACTACTACATAGACAAAAATACCTTAATAAAGTGTAATAGTATAAAATATGTTACATAATAACTTAATATGTTATAGTTGTGCTATCGTTCCAAATGAGTGCCCTCCATGAATATCAGTATCATGTTAAATTTAATATTTGATTATAAATGGTCTAAACATATGCCTATTAAAATGTTTGGTTTGTTAAATACCCATCTATACTTTCAGATATTCATTTGTCTGGCAGTATCCTTTAAAAAAAATTGGCCTACAGCTAAATAACCAAATGAACATAAGAAAATGCGTATTTTCAATCAAAACAAGACTTGGCCGACCCATCTGTGATTGTGAATTTATAACAAGGACATAACATACGGTAATTAATTGAAGGTGTACAGTCAACGATGACACCTCTGACACGCTTATTATTTTTAAAGGTAGAAATGTGTAAATGTTCGATCGAAATTAGAAATGGTCATATTATTGTAATAGAAAACTAAATATTTTATATTCGTAATATGTCATAAATGCCGTATTTTGACAGAAAATTAACCAATCACATTAATTTTTCGTAAGTATCACAATACATCAGTTTTTCTCGTTTCCTGTAAACTTGTACAAAGTGGACATATCTGGTTTTAAAAGTTTGCTCCTACAAGAACAGGTGTTTTACATAAGAGTATAAACACAGATTCAGTTACGTAAATATAAGTCATGTTTAAACAATGATGTTTCGTCTTTGCTGTTATACGATGTGAGGTTTTCGACTTCCCCCTGCAGCCAGATAAGATGGACATGTGTGGTTTTGAAAGTTTGCTATTAACTCGTGCATGGCTCGAAGCCTAGAGCAAGAGGAGCAAACACTGCGGCGCTTGTGAACCCTAGCCGGTGTTCTGCCCGCAGCCCTTGCTGCACTTTGTGACCCGCGTAGGCAGCCGTCCGCACCGCTGCACCCAGCGTCACGCGCCCTACCTTCTGTCCGCCTGCGGGAAACTAGAGCGACTGTCACGTGATGAGGCAGCTATGTAACGTGACGGTCCCTTCCACCTCACGAGCCCTTCTCAAGTAAGGACATCACCATAGATATGCTTGCATATTATTACCAAGATATTTTCATATGCCATATATGCCATACTTGTGAGTTCATATTTCATTCGTAAATCTTGCTCCTCTCTTCCTTTATGCCTAAGTGATGTGACCATGATAATATACTCGTTCAAACCTAGGGTATGTATAAACTGTATAAAAACAACTAGGTTCCTTGAAAAACGATGATGTTCGAATGCTGTCAACCATGTTTTTGAGTTGTGTGTTCGTATTGGAATCGAACATTTTGACATTTTGAACGTTTATCATATTTTTAAAAACTTTATTAAATTGAATTTTTTTAAAATTATTATATGGATTTTATTGAAAACAAATGGGTATGGATAAGTTAGGAGAAGGGACTTAAGCTGTTATCATTATTAGAGTCTGCGTATAACGTTAGATTTTAAAACGAAGAAATCAATTGCTTTAATTATAATCAATATCATTGATTTTATATGAGGACGAGGAAAGTGGCACCGTATCTTTAAACGTAAATGATGCACACATTTAAGTTTTATGTTACCATATAACATTTTAGTAATACATTTTAAATAAGGACATTAAATAGTACTTGTTTAATAAAATTTGTAGCATCGATTAGTTTTATTTACGGGAGGGTGGCGAAGTTATAAACATCATTAGCACTTAAATAAAATGTTAATATTCAAAATTCATTTTTTGTTTTAAAATCCACATACAACGTATTTTAATTCAGGAATATGTATTTTCATTGATACTGTTGCTCAGTGTACCTCCTCCTGAGCCTGTGAGCTCGAATAAAATAGCTCATCTGCTCGTACTGAGAAGCAAAATGTGGCACGCCATTTTTTGTGTACAGAAGGAAAATTCATGGAAATTTTTATGAAAAAACTGGGAGTTTGGGGGATTTTGGGAAAACCTTGCGTGTTTTTAGGGATAAAATCAATCATTTGTGGAATATAACGGGAATAAAATGGCTACTGGAATCTCTGACGTCACAACATTAAGGCAAGTTCGCAGCCCACGTCCTAGCTCTTCTACAAAGCCACCATAATTTTACTGCTTATCTCATTTTATGAGATGAAAAATGTGTGGCTGGCAACACGGGCATAAGTACAGTACGTACTAAAATTATTTTCCTGATTTTAAATTTGATTTATATTCACTACGAGTAATATGCATATGTGAAATAGGTGCCAAAGTGATGGTAAAGTGACCCACATTACTTAAACCTACAACAAAAGAATGTCGTTAGTTTGGCAACGTTTTGGCAACCAGAGTCGTGTGTGTGTTGTGATTTATTTATTTCAATGCCTTATGTGCACACTTGAAGCTCTGCTTCATAGTCAGAGATTGGATGTTTTAAGTCTTACTGTTGTCTTGGGGTACAAATGGCACTGGAGGGCTGCAAATTCTCAGCAGAACTGTACAATACTGATTCAAGCACCTTATATCAACTACCATAAAGCATCTTCTGGCTACTTAACATGTGTGACCACTGAGTAGCAAGTGACAACTAGAGACAAGCTTGTCGGTGACTGTAGTGTCAACTAGCACACAATACTGTTTGTACAGTTATCTGCAAGTGCAGCCCTGCCTGGCAACAACCCACCGGACACCACTTGGATATATGTTCTTAATCAGGGGAAGACTTTCCGTCAGCCTGTATCTCACCTGTCGACGGTAGCTCAAGGTGATGCTAACTCGCCCTGACAAAATGTATCTGTAAGAGCGAGGAAACGCATCCAAATAGATAACAAATTTTCTACAATTTTTTCTTATCGGTTCAACACGCCAAATAGTTGGTTCAGGTCGGAAGAAATTTGGTTGGAGACCACCGTTTCAACCACCAAATCTAAACCTTAAACTGGGCTCAATAGGGACAAAATGAGAAACAAACGCGTAGTTAAGAATTTTACTTTGAAATAAATTACAATTTAATATATATGTACTATTTATAAACATTATTGCCTTCCCTAGCTTAAAACTCAGTCTTTTAAAACATATTTGAAACTAAAACTGCTTATGTAAAATGTTGCCCATGTTCATCCCAGAGTTCCTATCGTCATATGTGATCTGTGTTTACATGTAACCTAACAATAAAAATAATATAAATAAAATTTTATTTCATCTCTATGTATAAAAGAGAACACTGACAGACAGACATATCAAAATGCAGCCCAAACTACTTGACCTAGAATCATGAAATGTTTTGTGTGGTTTCACTTCAGGCCGTAGTCAAGTACTAAGAAGGGATTATTATAAATTCGGCTCCAACTCGCCGAGGCGCCTACGATTATCGATTATTTTGTTCAGCGCCATACAGTATCTAGTCATATGCGTGACGTCTAATGTTAGACGCCATACACGGAAATTATTCCAATCGACCTACAGAATGTTGGCTTCATTACTGACAAGTTGTCTGGGATGTATCTTCTCAAGTGGTAAAATGCCTTAGTTCTATTGCTTGACGAGAAGATAGACGCAATTTAAGTACCTAGCACTTAAAATCAACGAGGCATTGTGGTGATAGAGCAAGTGTTGTTCATAGTGCAGGCACAATATCTTGTCATGATCGCACTCGCTGTGTTCCAGTTACACAACATTCAGTGTGGTAACACAGCAAAGTATTATGTTCATTGTATGAGTGAACCTTCGTGAGAAAGTTTTCCTTAATGACTAAGTTGCTGGTGGCAAGTTAGTAAGCAATTTTTTTTTTTTCTGAGATGTGAAGTGGGTTTTACGGCCCTTTAACGACGAGGCGTTAAGAGAGTGAGTGAGAGATGTTGGTCAGCGCTTAACACCGAGGTTTTTAGCGCTGGTGAGGGGTGATATGAAATGAGTATGGAGCAGCACTGGAAGCGGGGCAGGGAAACGGGAGTCACGCGAGAAAACCCGCCGACCAGCGGCATCACTATTTCCACATGCGAAAATCTGGGGACCGACCCTGCCGGGAATCGAACCTGGATCGCCTTGTTGGGAGGCGAATGGTCTGACCATTAGGCCACCGTGGCCCCACGAGGTGTTAATAGCCGATGAGGATGAAGTGAGTTGAAAGGACAACACAACATCCATACCCGAGCAGGATTCGAAACCAGGGCCTCTCGCACCATAAACCGGCGCCCAATCAACTACGCTAGGAAGGCCGGCTTTTGTTTTCTAAAATTAGAGGGGCAGGTTGTTCAAAAGTAACAATAAAATTTCCTGAATTGATCGAAAAGTTAATGAACTTTTGTATAAAGTACAAAATAACCAGAAATACACATAAAAATTTAGAATTACGCTAGGAAAGTGCCTATATTTATCTGTGCTCTGCGTTCGGTATTTTCGTACTGCTTCAATAATTTAAACATGCGTAAGACACACAAGACCTTTTAGTGTTAAAATTAATCCGAGTTAACGTATTTGTAAAGATAGATAACTTTCATACACATCTGTCACGTAAATTCACTGCCAATTCTAGTATGCAGGGGTCAGAAGGCATTGTGTGTACAGGAACTTCTGGACAGAAGTTTTATTCGTTGATGAAAAGAAATTCCAAACTTTTCCTTCGCTAGGCGTAAGGTAGGCCTACAACAATGTCTCGAGCTATGGAGTTGTAAAGAAATTTGGACCAATTAAAGTAAAACATAAAAAATCGAGCGTTTTGGAGCCGTTTTAAAACAGTCGCCTCGCATTCGGAAGGATCCGAGTTTGATCCCTGACTCCGGTCATCATGATTTCGGTTTTCCAGGGTTTCCCGAAATCGCTCCAGACGAATACTGGAATAATTATTTAAACCGGCCCTGGCCAATTCTTTGCCTTTTCCGCCGCGTACTTCTACCAAGGCCTTGTGCAGTTTGAGGGAACGTAAAAACTCATAAATAAAACAATATTTAAGCAGGTTGCTTCACACATTAAATGAAACGGGGTCAAGTAAATTTCTCAGACTGTACACATTTACATTTTATTGTGTGTCGATTTCGGGTACGTTCACCTGTATTTTTCATACATGTTTAAAGAAAAGTGGAGAAATTGTGTCCACTTAGGTTCCGAATATGGCGACTCTGGGACCGTGCGAGAAGAGAGTGAGGATAATTTTCAGATGATCCTGGAAGCTTATAAAAGCGGTGGATATTGGCTCTGCCAAGTGCGCCTGTGTATATGATATCCTAAAAACAACGACAAAGAAACACGCTGAAAGTAATAACACGGTCTTGAAATAGAGTGAAATACCTCAGCAGGCAGGCAAAATTTGTGGAGGGATAGAACATATTATGTTCGTGTGAAGAGGATTTTCGGGTCCGCAATAGAGGAAGTATCAAAACCCAACCTTTGATGTTGCTTAAAAATTATGAAGAACCTCCAAAAAAAGTCTGAGTGAAGTGGTTTTATTCGTTAACGAAAATAAATTCTTAAATATCCCACCGTCAGCAGAAGCTGGGCCTATGTAAATGGCTCGAGCTATGGGGTTTTAATAATTTTTTGTTACATGAAAACATAGTTGTTGAATACAAAATAACAGAAATAATATTTTCAACGTTGATACATCTAGGTTTATTTTCTTGACAAAGTGCATTCAATGGGGAATATTTCGCACAATGTTTTATTTTAATTGGTAACTTAATAAAATATTTCTTTAAAAAAATTAAAAATTTGTCCCGAGTAAGGAAATTTTCTCCTAAATAAAAGTGAAATCAAGTCGACGAGTTTTGCTGAAAACGTTATTTCATTTTTACGTAAATGTGTAAAATGTACGTACATGATTGCAGATTTTCTATATTCCCTACAAAATCATGTTCAAATATATTAGTTATTTTCTGATAAAACATGATACAAGCGAATGTTAATTTGAAAATTTCCTTTCATCTAACGGTCTTATATCCTTCTGTTAATTTCGCTTTTTAGTAAAATGTAGACAATGAATACATATTCCTTTATTCCGCGTGAAACTGCGCGGCTTATGAAATGTAACGTTTCCTAGTTTTTGAAACACTGTAATGAATTGCGTGAAACTGATACTTATAGTCACGGTTGCAGAGGGACGGGAAAGCTAGAACACAATAGTTTCTCATTTTGCCAAGCAGACCGCACTCGTACATCAGAGGTATAACTTGTTGGAGAAGCAGAACACCGATTACCTGGAAGCACTCCCCACGGAAACCACACAAATAACGAACGGCAACTTTCGATACCATCGCAGCTACAAGTCGACACGGTCTTTCTGATACGTGCAATGTTGCCAACTGATGAGTGATTCCATGTACTGCATGAAAGCGTTTAGTGAAGCGCGTGACTTGCAAGGAGTCGTTATATTTGTTTTATAGTACAAATAAAAATATGTTCAGGTACAACCAATATTAAGTGCATGTCTACTAACATGTTTGCGATGAATTTACATTACTTGTAGACCGCAATTCGTAAAAGAATGAGAAAAAAATTGTATACTACATTTTCTCTCGCTGTTCACAAATTGAATCTAACGAATGAAGTAAGTTTAGCTCAAGAATGGTAAAGAATACGTACATAAAATTGGTTGTACTTGAGCACATTATTTAATACTATAAAACAAATACTACCGTAAACGGGGTGAATAGAAACACTGGAGCGAATAAGGGCACAATTGATACCAAAATTTTCATTACGAACTCTGATTTATAAACTGTGTTATTTGATTCTGTGAAATACATTATTCTTATGAGAATGTAAGCTTTAAAAAAATTAGGAAACTGTGTTTTTGATAGTTAAATTCGTATCCACGCTCGAGTTTTCTTTTATATACATGTTCATCGCTGCTAATCATTCCGAAACTTTAAAATCACTATAAGTGATGAAATAATAACTGATAGTGTTCCGTTACTGCTGACGAACACAGACAGACAATCAGTGAAATAAATGCTAATTTGAAATATCAGAATGCGGCATGTATTTGTTGTGTTGTCCTAGGTGCACCACTGTTTGAATATTGTTTGAATTGACAAATGTTTTCAAATTAATTACGGCCTTTTTACTATTTCCATTTTCTTTTATAATTGTATTACGTAATTTTTCATATTACAACGTAATGTACTTTAACGACTTGCCGTATAATGAACTTATTCGTTGTTTATAAATGTTATTACACATTTCGTGAGCATTTTAAGTTAAAAGCAGTGTAAACAATTTCTAAGAAGATTACCGTGAAACTACAGTGCAAACATAAATAATTTCTAAATATTCCGGGTATTTCTAACTTCCTAAGCGTAATTTAGTGTGAAGATAAACTGTCATTGCGTTCGTGGTTGGTGTCGGTACATCAACCACCTTATTACAATCAACCTTCGTCCTAATTTGTCTAGAAAACCGATTTAACATTTACTTCCTCTTTAAAAGTCGAATTTTAAATATCCTTTCTTTTATAAGTATTTATATCACTGATTCAGCGAATTCCGAAACTCGACGATCGCCCGGTGGGCTCGAGCTATATCGATTATTCGGCGAAAACGCATTTTACCTTTTCACACCTCCTTAGAGAACGAATTTTGAAAATTTCCATCTTTGTGCTTGCTTACACCCTGAGGGGAACCCACCAAATCAATTTCACAGTTCTGGATGAAGCGGTTTGGACTATGCTATGTTACGTCAGTCAGGTTTCATTTTCATATACAGAGAAATTGGTTTGCATTTATTAGTCAGTATATGTAAAGATTTTCATCTATTTTGCACTTATTATAATTTTTAAACCCAAATATGTTAATTGGCAAGCCCAGTACAGATCTAACCTAAACAAACTATTTAATATGACGAGAACTTTGTATTCGTACGATTCAGTCCGATGAATGTTAAAGTAAACGTTCTAATTCGGATTCTACATTCTGAGTCCACCGTGGCCGGCCACTGGACTGGAATATGTTCCTCCACTCCATATATATACATATATATACATATATATATATATATATATATATATATATATATATATATATATTTAGATATACAATATGACCAAACTTTTTTCATCAACCAATAACCAATAGTAGAATTTTAATAACACGACGACTATTACTTTTTATCGCATTTTTAGTAGCTTCACTTGTATATATGTATGAATGTAATGGAATATTTAAATTAATTTTTCCCCCAATTCCAGACGTTCGAATTATTTAGAATTCTGCACACGGATGCTGATCCGAAAATTAGGTGCGATGATCGGGAAATAATTCATTTGGAGTTAGGACTACACTGCACCCTTAACTCTTTGAAACATTACGAATTCGTTATTTGGTACAACATCATAATGGAAGAACGTGTTAATTTAATTACTATTTCTATTTATAATAATATTAGGCTACATAGTAATTTTGAATTGCAATATATGGTTTGAGAGGTTCATGGATTACCGTGTAAGGCAATAGATGTAAGCATTTAGTTATGTCGTAAGTTAGTTCATAAATCGACGTTAGATACGTGGTCTGGTTAAGGGTTAGCTCACCTATCGGCTTGGTAATACTAGCAACTGATGGACGAATTACTAACCTGGGGTACGAAGAGGTTTGAATAATCACTGCCTCGAGTATTATGCGTGCAGTAAAAAAATGTATTGTTGCAGATAGATAAAGTAGTTTGGTTACAAGTAATTACTTAAATTAAAAATGTAAAAACACCCCGCTTAAAATCTCTGAAAAAGAAAAATTAACGCTGATGATCTTCAAACGGCTGAACAGATATTCTCTAATCGTAGCTAATAACACACTCAATTAAGTCACTTTTCAAACAAAAAATAATAATTCAAAATCTGTTCTTCCGTTTAGAAGCTACGATGCCACAGACAGACACATAGATACACGCGTTAAACGAGTAAGATCCCTCTTTTTGCGTCGGAGGTGGAAATTAGAGAAAACTGTCCATTTTGGATGCTGGTACTATCTGGACTTTTTTATACAACAGTGTGTTATGTAGATGTATAAATATTGATATATTTACAGGGCCGATTGTTGTAGGAGCAATCAAAATAGTCCTGACAAACAAACTGGACTGATGTCCTTATATTAACAAAAGCATGGTAGCTACAACTATAGTGTTGTTTCAGTGTGGGCAAAGTCGGGACCTGAGAGCCAGTTTACATAAACACAGCAAGTTTGTCCACGGCGCTCGTTTTACAAGCGGCCGAAAGATACACTTGGCATTAGGAAAGGGTTCAATTAACAGTTAACCAGCTTGCTATATGGGAGGAGCTTGGTGTCTCTGTTATGCAAGCAGGCCACGATGTGTTGTATATACTTGCGAGCTGGGATGAAAGTACAGTTCGCCACAGGAAAGTGTTCTCACTTGCACTCGCGGGATTGTCTGGCTAGACAATGCGGGCTGAGGGAGATTATGCAGTGGCTGCAGACCATCCGTGCCCCATTTACCCTCGCTCAGAACCTCCCTAGCTCCTGCCAGGGTAGGGAAACAATGGCGCACATACTCGTCTGCGGAGATGGAGGCGACACTGGTAGGGATGCTGGGTTAAATATTCCCTCTCGACGGAGTGTCGGAGACAATGACACTCCCAAACTCTGGAGCCTGTGTGAATCTTGAATCGCCCGGTAGCACTAAGCCGCTAGTCGCATGCAAGCATGTGCCAACACGGAGAACAGGAGGGGGCCGCCTACCACCACCTTATCTGAACCTGAAGGGACGAAATATGTATCTCGCCCGTCACACACGTTATGTCATATAGATATTGCATTGCTAGAAAGCAGTTTTCTTTATAATTGCCCCCATCCTTTTACGAAAACTCTTATCACCACTCGTTCTTGTCCAATCACTCACAGAATAGTCCCTGTTCTCACGTACGACGATAGCGTCGAAAATGTTTAGTTGACGCAAGAAAACCTATGACATTGATTACTCAAAGGACTATCTGCGTTAAGATTACTCGAGAGCCAACATTTTTTTCTAGGTTTTTCATGATTTGTAAGTTAGTATCAACGGAAATTGGATAAAAAAAAACTAAAAAACGTTTAATTATATCCTGTACTCTACTATGAACATTTTGACTAAAATGCTGACACGCAAATTATAAAAAAAATTAAATACTTCATTTTATTTATTCGTGTGTGTTCCTTAAGGTCAATGAAACTTCACGAGGTAATTTATTTAGCACCCGACCCTTATTAGCGTCCTATCAGTGTTTTCTTTTAAGCGTCTTTTATTTAATTAATATAATGAAATTTAATACAAAACTATATAATTTAATAATGATTTTAACCTATTTGCTATGCTCTGACTAAATTTTTTGTTGTTATGCCCTTCGAAAAATAATGTTCATTCAACAGTCCTACTAATTATGATTTGTTTCGCATAATGTCAGTAAATTTTGCAGCTATATATGGGCCTTTTTGTTGATTTTATGTAATGGTGATAGAATGCAAGACAAAATTTACAGTACATACTGTGTAATGTACACTATTTTAAAAATAAAAATTTTGGTTCACGTGACATCAAACATATACAACACTATTAAATTTTACTGAAGTTATTGCTTTTGCGAAACAGAGTTTACATGTCGCTCTTTCACTCACTCTCTCACTCTTTCTCTCTCTCTCTCTCTCTCTCTCTCTCTCTCTCTCTCTCTCTCTCTCTCTCTCCCCTTCGCCGAAGTCCCACCAGTCTCCACTGAAAGAAAATAATTGTTGTAGTCACCATACTTATGTTAAAATATGGTCAACATTCCAGTTTAGTTATCAGTACCACATGGATTGTGCGCAGTGGTGCACGCAGAGGAGATTGGATGGGTGAGGATATATCTCTCAGCCAAAATTCGAAAATTCCCATAAAAAAAGGAGATAAAATAGTGTAAAGATAGACAAAGTAAATAACGACTGCGTTCTTTAATTAGTACATATTTTCATGTGAATGGGGTTTTACACGTGTGTTTTAGGTTATGTGGTTTTTGCTGAATTACTTTGTTTGGAGCTGTATCCTCCCCACACCCGCCCCCCCCCCCAACACATACACACGAAATTAAATCCTGTGTACGGCCCTGAATGTTCACTCAACAATTTCTGTCGAAGTAACAATCTGTTCTGTGGAAGAAGCAACTAGCACTTTTCGTTCGCAGAACGTATTGTAACTTTCGTAGAATTGTTCGTTGTAAGACTAATACAGATATTACCGACAAGCATATTGGATTGTTGCCTATTTGAACAGAAGTATGGTAGTTATGAAAATGTATTTCTTTCATTGTCTCTTTTCCTACTTTCACTGGTCTTTCACAGCGAACTATCACTCCCTTAAGAGGGCATTTCACTGACAATTTTAATAGTTTTTATAATATTTTGTATTTCAACGAGGTATGGTTTGTTTAACAAACATACATTGCGGCTGTTTTTTACTGTAATTGAATTTGTTTTATCTTTTATACATTTTGTATAATGGCATGTCAAAATCTAAATTTGCATAAATTGGTTTTATGCTAGAAAGGAAAACCTGCTGACTTAGAAACTTGAAATTATTTATAGTGAATAACAGCGTCACTGGCTACAACACGACGTGTTTTGAAAACCGCATTTGATATCTTGGTCTTACCCGCAACACTGTTCTTCTGTGTTCGTTAAGTCAGTTTGTTTTCCTTTAAAGCATAAACCCGTTTTCTGCAAATTCTGGATTTGATATGGCGCTGTACAAGAACTATGAAAGCTAAAAAAAATGTTATTGCAGTAAAGATTGTAACAATATATACCTAAAAAACTAATCATGTATCGTAAAAACATAATAACTGTTAAAACAATAAAAATTTTCGGTAACTCCCCTCCCTCCTAAAGTACTTCCTGGTTTTTGCGCCGAATTTTCTTTTCCGAGGCCGCAGAAACTGGTCGCCCACGCAATTTTAGCGGCCTCACCCTCGATGAAAACGAAATTTGATTGTTACTCCACCCGTGCACTCGTCGATGGTTCGCTACTTACTCAGTTCGGGACTTTAACTACCAAAAACTCTCAGGCACGTGGTAAATCTCCCTTTTACTGGAATCACAACAGCTCGACTGATCGACGCGATGGATGCGATTTGTCTAAAAAAACAATTATCCTTTTTTGCGAACACTAGTTCGCCAACCGCGCGACAAGTAGGCCTACTAAAAAAATATTAAATTATAATAGTTCTTTTCTCTCTTGTACGGCAGCCACTGATGTTCACACCATTTTATTATTTATCCATTTATTTGTAATATATTTGTTGGATTCCCCACGTGTTAACGTGAAAAAAGTAACAATTACACGTTTGCTGAAAAAGGTTGTGATTTGCTATAATAACAAAAATCTTTCGTAAAATTGTTAAATCAAATTTACTACCAACTCTCCAGTTACAACAACATTTAGCTACCAAATTAAAATCTGTTGTTCATGTTTTTTAGCGTAACGCGAATAAAAATAAATACTATTTACGTGGAAATAGCGTAACGTTCGCAATTTTCGTCCCGCTGACGTCATAGAAGCCTCAGCGTTGATTGGCAGGCAAGTTATTTTGTTCACGTCGCACCCATCACGTCCGTCGCTCTATTGTGATTCCAGCAACAAGCTTTACAGTAGCGAGATAAAATAGGGGAAGCTACTCTAGCGACGAGGTTAGGATAAGAAGGTCCCAAGTCTAGCATTGTGAAAGTTATATTCAAAAGTCCTTTTGGGTGGCAAGAATGTTTCGCAAGCTGTGTTTCGTATTGCGTTTAGACCATTACCTTAACATTTACAGTGACTTCAAGTACCACATGAAAATACAGTCCATTCTTTTAGTTTAGATTTGTATCGCTTTAACAATTTATATATAATCACAAAAACATAGAAACTACCACAAATAGGGATTATAGATTTTAGGCAACTGAATACATTTAACGTTGTTCTGTTCGTCAGGTAACATATTTAATTGCAATCGCGTACAGTCCGCGCGCCATATCTCTGAGTCCCTGGCGTGTATGCATTTTCCTACGTAAACGTCATGTACGCTACAGTAACACAGTATCAAACACGTCCTAACTTACGACGTTACTACGGCTAACATGTACGTCACATGCTATTGGGCCTCGTTGTGTTGTTTATATATTTACGGGCGAAAAACACATGCCCACCAGGGACTCAGAAATGGCGCGCGGACAGTAAATGTGTTGAGCAATGTGTAAAGTCACACTACATGCTGGTATCAATAATGAAGTAATAATTCAGAATTGTTTCAACCCTATATTAAAACTGCAGGTATAAAAGTGTAAAGTTTACAGAACTAGTGCTTTACTTGTAATATTACGGCGGATGTCTGAACCTGACCATCTCTGCGAATTATAAATGCACTGAGGTAATGTAAGGTAAGTGGACTTTACGTCTCATCAATAATGAGGTCATTAGAGGCAGTGAAACACAACTTGGTACAATGACAAGAGCTGGGAGAGGAGTCGGCCATGGCCTTATTAAGGAAACGTCTCAGCTCTCGCCTGGAGGATTGAACACAGGTCCTCCCATCCTCAGTCCAGTGTGTTACAGTTGCCCCACCTTACTCGGAGACATGCACAAAGATACAGTTCTGGTACAGGTAGCGGTATGTTTGTGTATGGCCAAAGAATTGTGTGGATTTTCATTTGAATCAACAAAACATTTTGTTGTCTGGTGGCATATGTTAGCCCGCAAAAGGGTAATCTCAACGTAACTATACATTTAAGTGTGTCAACTAAAGCTATTTTTGTGCGACGTACATTTCCTTTTTCCTACAAAATGTTTGCTCTGTGAAGCACACATTGCTTGTTCGACATTTTTCTCTGTATGCCGAAATCCCGTGATATTATATCCAAAGTAACTGTGAAACCATGGACATCCGGGTTACAGTCCAGTTCCAAAAAGTCTTGAAGTGAATTCAACCTTTCAATAAATTGCTCATGATTAGAGGTATGTCAATTTCATCTGGCAGCAGCCTAGACTTGTCATTTCTATACACCCACTGGCCACAATCGTTTATCGACTATCGGTAGCAAGCGATAGCAATTCGCATTATTTCCTTATTTACTAGTGGCTTGCAGTAGTCAAACGCGTTTCGTAACTGCTGCCAACAAGTCACACACATGACAATGAAGTATACATAATTGGCGTCAAACCTGACCTGGAATGTATCTGCGAAATTTACGTACCTCTATTCATGATACTGAATAACTAACAATAAAACATTGCTTTAAAGTTTTGCCGATAATGCTTCACACATTTACCGCAAGACCTTTAAATAAATCATTAAAAGGATTATAAAATTATGTTTTCTGATAAGGCTACAGGCTGTAGGAATGTCATACGTACATCGTAAACAAGTAGATCTATACAGAACTAATCAGCCTACTTTCCTGTAGTGTATATTTTGATAACAGAAATGTTTGCTCAAGGGCTGTAGGGGGATGAGTTATCCTAGGGTTTTAGAACACACAGAAAAGAATGCCAACGAAAGCAATGTGATGAAAAACTCAAAAATTAGTAAACATACTGCAACATTTAAATTTTGTGT